>JABUQX010055519.1:0-63185 GCA_015478945.1 Trachelipus rathkii
TACTACATATTAAATAGGGACTTATGAAGAATTTTGTTAAAAGTTTTTGATACGAAGTTTTTGTGTGCTCCAGTCTAAAATTTCCAGACAGTAAAAGCAGGCGTGTCCATTGGTCCACAAATCAGGCAACTCTTCATGAACCATCAGTCTGAAGCGTGCTAAGTAACAAGGAGATAGCAGCATGGGAATCTTTTAAAAAGGTTTATAATACTGTAGATTTCTGGGAAATTTCAAAGCTGAAAATTTCACAGAACATGTAGAAGACTTGATGCACTCGCATGAACAGCTGGGATGCATCAAGCTTCTGAAAAATGCATGTTGAAATTACACCTGGATTTTTTTTTTTGCACAAAATTGTGGCAATGCGAGTGACGAACACAGTGAGAGCATCCATCACATCAAGACATTTTGGTGATAGTGATAGAGAAGGAAATTGGTTGATCAGCGTTATAAATTTAAAGAATGGGAACAACCTTACATCATTAAAAACTCAAAAACATTGCTAAAAAAAATTAAATGAAAACTAAAGAACTGCAAGTTTATTTGAATATTCTTATCTAAACTTTACTTACAATTTCAATATAAACAACTGCCTGGAACGAATCAGTAAATAACCAGGAAACTAGAAAAAACATTCTGTAGTTCCAATTTCTACTTTCAACTTTGATGATGAATATTAAGAGTAAATTAACAAGAATATTTCTATTCATAGAACGAATGGGTTTAGTTAATACCTACGATGGTAGTAACTTCTCGTGAGCGATGCTAGCTGGCATAGCGTCTGGTAATATTCTATCAATTGGCAACAATACGAAGTCGGCCATCGAGATTTGATATGCCACTTTGGCCTGGTAACGGTCTTGCTCATTAACTGTAGATCTTGATGTGAGGTCACTCTGCTTCACTAACATGGCCTAGGTGCTATCCGGAAGAACGCTCTAGGTGAGAATTAAGTAGTGAACTTAGTACTCATTGTCAATCATGAGATAAACTTGTAGCAGTCTGTATGATAGTTATGGGTTCTCTGGCTTCTAGGTGCCCATAAAATTCGGTGCTATCACTGAAGAAGATCCAGCCTTGCTCGTAACAAATGTCTTGGTTGTAGCAAGGCAGCATCACAGAGGAAGTGTCGTATTTGTGGCATCAATAGTTCCCACTTTTTTTTCGGGTGCCTCAGACATATGCGAAAGCGTTGAGCAGAATAGGCGGAAGCATCAACCATTATGTGGGTCCAGGACGTCACAATTGTTCATAAACCAAGTTTTATGGGAGTGGATGGTAAGCCATGGTTTTTCTTGTAAAGGGTTCACTTAACGTGTTCCTGTCACCTTGAGTCGTCAATTTTTCGTCCTGTGTGCATGTTCTCTTTTTGGTCCAGATGATCTTTTGGCGCACGTCTTTGTTCCAAAAGCCTGTCACAGGAAGCAAAGTATGAGCTTTGTGTGAAACTTTTAGGTAATACGGAAGAGATGTTATACTCTGTTGTTGAAGGTTCGCTGTCCTATTTTCCAAGTCCATGACGCAGATATGTGAGCTCTCCAAATTCTGTCTTGATTTCATACTCCTTCTCTCATTGTCGTACTTGAGTACTGTCACGGAACTGGAACAGTTTATCTGTTGCCAGTTGTGTAAAACGATACACTGTTAAACTTCTCTGGAAGTGTCCAATAACAGTCGCTTCACTGTTCAGATCCTGCATCGTATCTGGGAGCCCAAAGGCTGAGAAGTAGGTCGTGCAACTTCACTGCATATACACATAGTTTAATCGATCGGACCGAAGAGGCCCGCAGCTGTCTCTTCTCTGTTCGATTAGATGTTTACTCGTGTGCTCATGGTCCTAGTAGTCATTTTCAGCAACCTTCGAGCAACTAGCGTCAGGAACAACTGGTTGCGGCAGAATACAGACTCTCATGATACATAATCGTCAGTTCACCCTGGTGAACAATGATCGTGCGCATTGGTGCGATCTGTTTCAAATTGGATGAGAGCTTGCTATCCAGGTCTTGGCTATGCATACATTAGACATAATCAAAGTTACCACATGCTTCCCGAATAGTGACCCGCTTAGTAAACTTGGCTACTGCTGTTGATATATTTGCGTGAGAGTAACGGTCTGATACAGGCCTAGCGTAGTGTGCACATGAATTTTGTCATTTCTGAGGGAAGTATTTGCAAAAATAGGGATTCATATCATCGGTCAGTCGAAATGTGAGATACAAGCAAAATCCGAGAATATATATGGAAATGCGACCTTCGAGTATTATATTATCGTCTAGCTAGATAAGTCATCCAAGAAAATGTTCACCTTTTTTGTAAATATTTTTTGAAGTATTCTAATTTTTCCTAATGTGTACCGGAACTTGAATAGTTTTCGGGGTCCGAAATATAAGTCTAAGTGATTATCGGTCCGATATACCTTTCGCGAATACTGTAGCTGAATTTGGTATTCGTGGTTATTATGGCTTTTCACTATCGGCACAATTGCCCGGTAATATATTATAGTATTATATGTAGTATTAGTATAATATTATATATAGATTAAGTAAAGTATTATTATTATATATAATATATTATTATATCTTATATATTATATTAATTATTATAATATATATTATACGAAAGTTATACAGCATAAGAAACCTATCTACCATAACGATGTATACTTGGTAGGATGATAGATATATAGTATATGTTTATATATATATATATATATATATTAATATATTATTTATATATAAATTATATAAATATATTTATATTATAATGATACATTATATATAGTCATGGCATATGTCCTTGAAGATTATAGCTTGTGGTAGGATGAATATTATATAGTATGTATATATATATCGAACATAATATATATTATAGTATATATATATATATATATAATATGATTATTTTATCTATGTAGTATCTATTTTATATATATTATTGAGGTATATATATATTAATTATATATCATAATATGATTAATATAATATATTATATATAAATATATAATATATATAGTATAATATATTATATATTAGTATAAGTATTATATATAGTATATATATATACTGTATAGTTATTTATATTATATAGTATATATATGATATATATTATATATATATTATATATATATAATTATAATAATTATATAATAATATAATAGTTATTATATAATATATAGACGTATGATATATGATAATCATAATATAGTATAGTATATAGGTTAGTATATATATATGCTATATGTAATATTATAATATTTATATATATAATAGTATAAAAAGATATTAATTTTAGTAAATATTATATTATATGAATATAGTAATTTAATTTATTAATAGTAATATATATATTATATAGTATTTATAATAATTATATAATAATATAGAATATATTATTATATATTAGATAGTATAGTAGTATATAGTATATTTAATAATATAATATATATATGTATATATATGATAGTATGATATAGTAAGAGAGAGAGAGTATGAGAGAGAGAGAGAGGTATTGCGTAAATTTTGTTTTTTAAATTTTTTCATAACGTTTTCGCTGATAAAAAAGTTTTCGTTCTTGTGGATGTCTCAGTATTTATAGTTCATTCTTACGAAGGGTAATTAAGTTGGCTGTCGCTAATATTTATATGCAATAATATGAACATCTCTGTACGTTGCCGATTGAGATTTAAAAATTGTTCTTACAGAGACAGAGTAGGAAGTGCAATTTCAAATGCATTTAGTTATTTCATATATCCTATTTCTTATGTAGTTTTTTTTTCTTTAAATTTAATCAAAAATCAGTTCTTTTTATTTCAGCTTAAATAAAGAATGAAATAAGTTAGATTAATTTAACGATTAATTTATTTATCAAAAAGGACTCAAAAATATTGGGTAGGGCTTACCTACCCTGCCTACCCTAAGTTTACTTGTAAAAGGCAATATAGTAGTAATATTAGTATATATATATAATATCTTATATATATATAATATATATATAATATAATATTATATTGTATATTTAATATAAGTAAATTATAATAATACCGGTATATATATATATTAGAGGTATATTATGTTATGATGCGGATGTTAGGTATTTATGATGATTTGAATGTTTGGGGTATCAAATGGTATATCTTATAAGGAAATAGAGTACATAGTTATTTGAATAGTGTTTATTGTGGGTGAGGTATGTATGATAAGAAATTTAACCGAAGTATATGGTATGTAGTGTTTGTGTCAGATATTTGAGATGGAGTTACTTAGTGTATGTCATTAAGATTTCATCATCGATTGATCAGTTTTGTGATATTGCATAGTTTTGCTTCTATAGTGGTGTCTACCGGGGGTTAGGGATTTGGTGTGTGTCGTTGTGTGTTTCTTCATGATGATGAGTGGGATTAGTGGTGAAGAGGTCTTTTGGGTGATGATGAGTGCATTTTTATTAGTTGTTTGTTACTTTGGTGTGTGTGTGGTCCCTCAAAAAAGATATTATTTATGTTAAGATCAAAGCCCTCAATTGGATGGAGCGTGCCCAGAAGTTGAGTGATTTTGTAGATTGTGATTGTTCGGTGAGGTTCATGCTCGGGACTAGGGTTGGTCATGAGTGGGATCTACATGATCACAGATATCATATGTCGCTCGAGTATCATTACAGTATGATAGATATATATTATTATTCATGCTCATATATAAATAGTAATAATAATTGTATATATAGTATATATTATAATATATATTATTATATATATATATATTTATATTAACTGACTAGCTGAGGCGTCAGTGTAGCATGACTGAGTTCTGATTAAGGCTTTGGGTCAGTTTTGATGATTCTGTCTAGATTCTAGGTGTAGCGATTATTTAGAATTATTCCCCTTCTAGTAATACTGCCTCCGTATACGGTGTTAGTATTATATTAATTATAGATATATATATATATATATGATATAGTTATTTATTATAAGAAGAAGATATATATATATAGTATATGATATATATATATAATTATATTGATATATATATATAATATAATATATATATATATATGTATATATATATATATAGTATTATACTTAGTTTGGCAGGTTTATTATTTCATTTTAATGTGGTTGACACTTATTAGAATTGTGCTTTCTGACTCTGCTGGTAGCCACTCTCAAAGATTGTGTTCAGCATATTATTAGTAATGCGCATGGTTATGTGGTTATCCTTCTGTGAAGGAAGAGATAATTTTTAACCTCTGCCGCAGTAGTTCATTCTTTTAATCAACGTAAGGTGAGTGGGATAATTTTTTCTTTAATTTAAAGAATTTTTTTTTTTTTTAACAAATACTTTTTTTTTCTGTTCTTATAATGGAGGTTAAACGAAGCCACAGACGACAGGTGAAGAAGAATGGTGCATTCAGTCTTGCAATTGTTGGAATGCAAGAGTGCAACGAATGAAGGTTTTGCAAAACATGCCTTTTAGAAGATGAAAGAATGTATTGTTTTGATTGTAAAGAACGATTAAATAAAGTTTGGTTAAATGTATTTCTAAAGAAGTCAGATTACCCTGACTTTAAAATCCTTCCTTTAAGCTTCCCTTTTTGCAACTGAAACAGTGCAGTACACTTAGTAATTCGTGAATTGAAGCGACACAAAGAGTGTGTTAATACTATTAGCGTCACGCTACAAGTGATAGGACACATGAGCACATTCTGATTCCAGAACAGGCAGAGGATCAATTTAGAGAACTGCTGGTGAATATCAGTAAATATAAGTCAGCTGTGCTGAAGGCTCAAAACTGTAATTTAATAGATTGGGGTGACATTATCACATATTCTCTAGGAGGTACTTAATATAGTATTATATGATATATTATAATTATACTATATATATATTATATAAATATAAAATATATATTTATATAATATAAAATATTATATATAATATTATATATAATATACTAATATATAATAAAATACTGTTTATTTTATGCCCCCCTCAGTCATCTTCTACAGATGTTGGGGTAGGGTGTTTGCATATAATTGTACGAAAAGGATAGTTAATTTAGAAGAGTCATTACGTTGAGGTCAATAAGGAATGCCCCTGCAGCGATTCTGTGATGGCGCTCGAGTCTGCTGTCGGCATGGGTGGTCGGTTGTGCTGATTGCTGCGATAGCAAATAGGACGTTTATAGTGAGATACTGAAAGGCGTGAAACGGAATGCGGGCTCGTGTCGGGCCATCAGCTGGTTGGGTTTGAGCGAGGTGGGTTCAGGCCAGCATAGGCTGTTGGTTAACGTGATTGTGTCAGAGAGCGATTAATCAAGATAAGTTCGTAACTAGTTAAAGCATCGCCGTTTCTAAAGCATCTGCCTGTTGTTGAGGCGTGCGTGGTGCAGCGATTTCGGTGTGATGCCTGTCTTTGTGCGTGGGGTGTAGCTCGAATGCCTGGTCGGAGCTCTACGTCAATGGTAGGACAATTGGGATAAATTGTTTCTTTGTGTCTCATAAACTCTCAATATGAGAGCTCGGTTCAACAGTCAAAATAATTACACCTTAGGGTCTTCGCCAGCGGAGAATTGGTCTCACTGTTTGTATTCTTCATCAAGTATGGGTATCACTCTTGGGCATGACCCACAACCTATAAAACCTCTCACTAAACGCCATTCACTCTATTAGCATCCTTCTTCCGTATCGCTAAACTGTGCTCTTGCCGCTTCTGACATTCCCTTACATCGACTCAATCACTTTTCTTCATCCCCAGCGTCATCCAGCAATATCTCCACTCACTAACCTCCTTAGAACCAACGACCTATCATTCAATCGACTTTCCATATGTAACCAACCATCATAATTAATCTCGCCGTTCTTGGTCTTTTTCTGCACACCACACAATCCTAACATGTCATGTCATCATTATATTCTTACAGGACGCTTTATACTACGTCCTAAATTATCCATCCTAGAGCAGCTTTGTGTCCTTACATCTATAATTCTTAGCATACCTATAGTTCAATACTGTTAATTTAACACTGGTAACGAACCTACCATTCTAGCAAAACCCTAAGCCATTCAAGGCTAGTTCCTTGTATTGGCTACCAAAGGATTATAATTGCACCAGCAAGTCTAGTCACCATTGCACGATTTGTTACTTCATCTGGCATCATCCATTCTCCCTTATCTCCAGACAATAGCCTGAAATTTTAAACTTGGATACTTTTGCTCACCAAACGTCTGTCTAAAATAAAAAAAAAATATACTTCTGAGAGTGTATTAGTCGTCATAGAATATTTGCCGTAATTATAATATATATAGTATATTATTATATATATATTATAATAATAGTATAATATATATTATTATATAATATATATATATACTAGTATATAGTATTATACATATATTAAATATTTATATATAATTATTATATATATATTATATTATATATACATATTATATAATATATATAGTATTATAAATATATTATAGAATATATGTAATTATATATTTAATATATAATATATTATTAGTATATATAGTATATATATATATATTATGTATATATTATATAAAATAATCAAATATATATATAAATATATAGTATATAATATATAGTATATATACCGTATATATAATATATTATATTATATTAATATATTATTATAATATTAATATTATAGATATATAGTATATATTAGTATATATATATATATGATATATATATATAATAAGGTTAATGTTGTGAGTGCGACAGTCCTCAGTGTGAATTTATTTTAGATGATGAGCAGCTGGAGCAAGTGTCTGAGTTAAATATTTAGGGTATGATTTGGATGAGAAGGGAACGCGGATGATCCGAGTGTCAGTAAAGGAAAGTTTGAATGCAGGTTAAGGTTGCTGGTGCAATAAAATCGCTGGTGAATGTAAAGGGACTAAGTCTAAGTGCGCTAGGGTCTTACGAGGGTATGTTGTTATCCTGTTTATCTTGTATGTAAGTGATGTACTATGGCGGAATGAGAGTATAGCTCAAAGTTAATGTGTTCCAGTATTGGGAACAACTTAGGTTATGACTTAGGGTGTGAAAAGAACTTAATAAAAGAGGATGAACTGAATTATAGAGCTGTGTGTGTGAAGAAAGGGTGTAAATGAGAGAAGATATCCTAAATGAAAGTATGTGAGATGGTGGGTTCCATAGTGAAGTGATGAATGAAGCCGTTGGTTAATGCCGGATGTAAGTGAAGGAGCTGTGTTGGGTAAACCGACCGGTCTGGTAGACCCGAAGAGAAAGGTGATTGAGTTCGGTGAACATGTCCTTCGAAGGAGAATGAAATGGTGAGAGTTTTGTATTCAGGGCGAGAACAATGTGCATGATAGGATAGAATGGGCGGGTTTGTATGGGGCAATGTTGTGCCGTTCACCTGGCCAGGGATGAACGCCTTACATGAGACGATTACCATATGAGTGCGTCGCGGTCCCCTAGCTTCATAGGTGAATTTCGTGTCTGTGACGTGTCTCACTAATTAATGGGTATCAGGAGGGGTGCGGTAAGGGCTGGCTTGTCTTTTCGGGACGTTTGCAAAGTGTCTCGCTACTGCTTTCTTTCGATGGCTTGTGACGTCACCTTACCACAATCTGGGCAAAGAGAAGGTGAGAAGAAGAATGAAGATATATATATAATACCCTATATATATATATTATATATATATAAAGTAATAATATAATTATATATATAAGTATATTATATATTAGTCTATATAATATATATATATGATAATATATATATAAGATAGATAATATTATCTATATAATATTAATAAAGTATATATCTAATATATAATTTTAATATATGTTAATATAAAAAGTAATATATATAAAAATATATATTATAATAGGAGTTATGAAGATTGAGACCTTATTAATATATATATATGTATAAACGATATATATATACTAATATATATATGCGCTATATAATTATAAATATCTATAAAGTATATATATATGTATATATTAGTTAAAAATTTTATTCCTTTATTATTATTAGTTATAGCTTCTGCAAATATCATTCTACTGTCTTTTTTTTCCAACTTTTTTTTCTGTTCTTTGACATCTGTGAGAAACTAGTACATTAGACATTTGGCAAGTTTTCAATAGAGTCTTGACTTAATTTCCAAAATTCTCTCATTTGGTATCTTTCTTTCTCTCAATATTCTTTTTTCTTTTTGTTCACTTTATAGCAGTTTTTGAAGACTATCGTTATCCCCTTTAAATCTATCAGTAGTTGTATTTCAGGTTTATTTTCTTTTCTCAGCTTTCATGCTAATCATTAATGGCTTATTCTAATACTTATCTACTTTCATGCTGATGGCATCATCTTGTTATCATTCTTATCATTTTGAAAAACAGCCCACTCAAAAGCAAATAGGAGATGCAGTAGGGAGATGGCTTGAGTAAATAGTATTTGATTTTTTATTGAATTTCTTATTGCCACATAAGAACATGAGTTATCAATGCTTCAAGAATTCAGGTCTATTATATATCTTCCCTTTGGCTGTGAAGTCACTGCTCAAAATAGCAATCTTTGACTACTCGAGTAGCTTCATGGCCAGTAGTCATATCCATTTTAAGGAACATGAATCTCTTCCTTTATTCATGACTTACTAAATTTTGCTTTTCTAAAGAGTTCCAAGATAAATCACAAATTTTCCATTTAAGCTTTGAAGGATTGGTTGTAAAAAATAAATTTAAGGTTGCAATTCGATAATATGTTTCTGAGATATTTTTGTAGTCATTATTACATTATTTTTGTCTGATGTGAAGCCTGTAAATAATTCATCTTTAGTAGATTTTTCTGCTGCCAATGTTGAATTGTAGGTAGAAGTGCAAAAAGAGCAAATCATATTATATAAATGATAATATAATATAACGTAGGAGGCTTAGAATAATGCAAGAACGATTTGAATTAAATGATAACACTTGGACGGGTACGTAGATCATTTCATATTATAGCAATGGCACAAATTTTTTTTTTTTTTTTTTATGTACATTTATAAACAGGTGTTAAAGTTTTATGAATGCTTAGCTAACTGGGTATAGATAGATCGTGAATTTAAAAGATTTAGAGATATGGCGTCACGAGGTAATATATGTGAATTCACTGCATATTACCTTAAAACCTGTCACCTATTGTTCTATCTGTCAATGGCACTTTTTTTTTTGTTTTTTTCATTTTTTAAATTGATTTATGTTTTTGTTGCTTCTTTTTATTAATACAGGGAAAGAACGAGTTTTATCCTTTTATTTTTATTGTTTTTTGTTTTATTTTAGGAAAACGGCACGAGGTAGGTCAAATGCCGTGTATTTTATAGCATAAGATGGGTACTTGGAAAAATTAATATTAATTTAGAATTTCAGCGATCGGGGGATCTGCTCTTTAAACCATTAGTGGTTTATAATGTGGGGTACAGGAATCTTTTAATGTGTTATTGTGTGAGTTATCATTCTGATTATGAGCCAATTTTTTTCGCGAAAAAGGATAAAGAAATATAGAACGGAAAAACTTTGTCACGAGAGAGAATGCGATCTGTTTCTCGTATAATGAAATACTCGAGCTATAGAATGCGTCCGCGAGGCAGGAACCGGAGTGTAAGGAGTTTGCTGCGGTGGCGTGTCTGAGATATAATGTATGTATATATAATAATATATATATATATATATCTATAAATATGAGATATTAACTTATAGTATCTCTTTTGAGAGAGTTTATAGTTAATTTTATATGATTAGTTTATATTAATACTCTTATTATATGAGTAGTATACTATTATACTTAATATATATTATATATATTATAATATATATATAATTATTATATTATAAGTATTATTATTAAAGAACCTATTATATCTATATACGTATATATAATCTAATTACTTACACAAAGTTGTATCATATTTTTAGAGTAAATAAAAAAATTTAAAATCAGCATACAGTGTCCTAAGAGAGCAAATTCATCGCAATTTAACACTTGTTGGGATTTCGATGCTGAATCTTCCGCCTTGATTTCTCCTTTCAAGAATTAGCAATGTAAGGCTATTACCTATTTGTCACTAACAGTGAGACGAACACGAGAACTCAAAAAGATCGTTAACCGGCTAAAGATGTTATAAAATTGGTGTTGCAATAATCTGTCAAAAGCCATTATAGTATCAAAATTTTGCTACTTTTCTCAACAATCAACATATGCACCTTATGAGCGGGTAATAGTTTTCTAAGATATTCAAAGTCTTCTAAATGAAAACACGCTTCATCAGAACACTAATTACTATTACGAGCTGTCTATGCAAAAATACAGAATTTCCCGTGTTTCTACATTGCACATGGATAAAAGTAAATGTTATAAATACTTAGTTTAAGTTAAGGCTTTATTTCCCGCGTCAGGTCACTTAGAATATCAATAAGAGCATAGAGGCAAAGGGTATGGAGAAAAATAAAGTTACGCCAAAAGAGAGCTAGATTGGCGAAGAAAGAGGATTAGGAGGATTTCCCTATGTTACTAGGGAGTGTATCGCATGTTGGATAGGGAAACGGGAAAAGGAAAAGATCGAAGCAAGGGGCACAGATATGGGAGAAGTAGAGAGAAGTGGAGTGCGGAGGAGGGAAGAGATGTACGCAGCAAGAAAAGAAAGATAGGGTGAAAGGCCCTTAGTGGTAAAACTGTTTAATCTGGGAGGTGGGTATGGGTTGTTTTAAGTAGTACGCAGTACAAAAGGCAGAAGAGAATGTTGTGAAGATTCGACAAACATAGGATAGTAAAGAAGCACGTACGAATGTATTAGATGAAGAAGGGGGATAAGGAGAGTACAAAGTTTGTTTAAGCTATAATTAAATAAAAGGAAAAAAAAAACGGAGTTATAAAATGTATCAAATGAATTACACTATTAAATTCTATCCAGGAAAGCTTCTGGATAAAAACTTTGGAGGACAAATACAAACAACAGAGTATATGTTGAAGTTATATAAATAACATTAAGGAGGACAGTATTTGCGAGGCTTGAGACAGATTGCGAGTAGATGTTACAGGGCACACTGCTCGCTGATAGAGGCAGCTAAAACTGAAATGTTTTCAGATGTTGTTGGTTTTTAGTTTGAGATACAATGCACCGACATTTATGTTGGGTATTACGGAATAAGCGTTTAAAAAGGGGGAACAAAACGTTTGCTTGCGAACACTCCTGGTTCAATTAATTCAGAATTGCCAGATTCAGAAAGGACTACCAACGCTTAGATGCGAGAGAGTAAAAAAACTTGGGACTCGGTCGCAAGAAAAATGAATTCATATCTAAATTACGAATAAAGGCTGGGAACGAGAGTGCAATGAGAGAGAAGTTCATATCTTCTGTAGTTGTCAGAATGTAAGCTCAGGCTCAATATTTATATGGACTCATATGTACAGCAAGATAGTGGCCTATTCACATTAACTTACGCAGGTGAATATGGTGTTAGGATATTGTGAGCACGTCATTGAATTCTAAAGCAAAAAGCATCCCGCTAAGCAACACTTTCCCTATGTGCAACTGGTTCATGCTATACTCTGCGCGAGAGAGTTTGGTGGACTGTTTGAGAATTTATGAAATGTATTTGAATACGACCGGTACATGTGAGTTAGCTTTAGTGACATTGAAATGAAGCTAAGCTGGCTTTCAACAATTCACACAGATACATACTTTCGATCAATGTTCACACTGAGAGCCTTAGTACGTTTAGGTTAATCAACTGCTAGGTTCCTAAGCAGTGTAACAAGGTGTGAGATAAAATCAATATTTGGACAAGTAAAAAAGTTTTTATGGTGACATATATTTTAAGTTAATACATCAGCATCTTTGAAGAGTGTTTAGAGTTTTCACAACGGTGATATACCGCATATATCCACATTGTGAAATAGTTAGTTACTAATGTTTGACTCAAAAATACGAGTAGGCGGGTTATGAAATGGTTGTTTTTCAGGAAAATTTAAAATTTTATCATAAGATAATAGTTGTATGTAAAATGAATTCTAAAAAGGAGGACAACGGCTTATATATAGGTATAATACAGTGCCCAAGAAAATTAGGCGTAGTACTCTAATAAGGATCATTATTGTAAACAGGCGGTCTTTATGGGGTTAATAGGCATGTATGTTCTCACAAGCACGGCTGTTATCCAAGCATCACAAGCTCTTCTAAAAACTCATAGACTGATAACTATAAAAAAAAGGATTAAAGCTTTTTAAGACGCACGAGAGTTGCTTTGATAGAGTCCTAAATCCTCATAAGGCACTGATATACATGAGGGGCTGCTGTAAAGTCTAGTGGTTACTTGATGAATGTTCTCTAAACTGTATAAAAGCTAGACACTCAAAAATATAGGGCAGTTGATATGGAGGCGAGTAAACTGAATAAAGACACTCGTCATATTTCGTTGCACATCACAAATAGAATTAACACTTACTTACCTGAATCACAACGTGTAGACACGGTAAAAGGACATTGCAGACTTGATCGTGCAGCCAATCTCTTTAAGGTGCCACCTGAACTATCACATGGCCTTTTCTTTAAGCTTCCCAACCAACACGTAAACGCTTAATCGCAGATGATTAATCAATTACATGATTAGATTGGAAACACGAAACATATTACCGCTGCAAAAAAGACCAACCTGAGTAAGTTTTTAACGCAAATGCCGAAATTTATCCGTAGCTAATATGTCAAGCTGCTGAGACCTGTCTGGTACACAGAATTTATTGCACGAATATTAACACAAGGAAATAAAACATGGTAAAAATAGTAATAACTCAAAAATAAGCTTCAAGAAGTAAGAGTATAGGATTAATGGAAGCTGAACCACGAGCATATTTTTGAATTGTAATGACAGTCGCAGAAGAATTTTTCGCGAAAATGTCAAAATCGATTGAAAGAAGTGTGTCACATAATGACATGAATCAGTCTATTGAACGAAATTACTGAAAAAACGCGTAAAGTATGATATATTAGTTATTACTATATATAGTAGTATTATATATTTATAGTATAATATATTATATATATATATATATACTATGATATATATATATAGTATATATATATACTAGTATATATATATATATATATGATATATTATTAAGTATACTATATTATATATATACTATTATTACTTATATATATATACTCGCTTTCATATATCATATAATAATATTATCTAGTACAAACAGTTCACTAATACTTCATTTGCTCATCAAAAGCTAAATACTAATTTTAATTATTTAGTTATATATATATACTATATATACGCAAATTTTATTTAAACTCATTTTCATAATATTTACGAAAGCTACTGATATAATATAGATATTAATCTAGGTAATAATCCTATTTATTATACATGTCACTATAAAAACTAAAATTACTGTAGGCATATTTAGACTATCACATTATGACAATTATAAGTTACTAAGAGTATTATTTCAGCATTATTTACTATATATATCCGTAGTACTAACAAAATTTTCATTCAAAAAAATACATATGAATATAATTATATAAAAGAAAATTAATTAATAAAGAAAAATCAAAATATCAAATAAAAATTAAAATATTATAATTACAAATAAAAATACAACAAACATAGTTTGTCACCATCATAACTAACTATAATACCATCTAACTGGTGTACAAACAAATAATATAGCTAATATTCCTAAAATAAATAAATTTTCATGAGAATGACTCACTATAGAATTTCCTTTATATATATTTAATAAAATTATATTAAAATCTATTAAATAAAATTATATTCTGATATAAAATTTCCTTTAAAAATAGTAAATTCATCTTTATATAATTATAGTATTATTTAAATGATTTTTTTTTATATTAGTTAGTTTATATTAATTTCAAGATCCCGTAAAAGCAGAGCTGGAATCACAAGTTGATAGCTATAATACTTCTAAGAAATATCTTTCCAATAGTATTCAGAACAATTGTAATATATATTAATTACATTTTAATTTAATTATATATTAATATATAAGGGGTTTTTGGACACATCAACTAACTTATAACGGTATTAGAGAAAAAATATTAGGACTGGCTGGTTAATCACTAAGTTTTACAAAAGGTTTTAATGGCAAATAACTGGGGTAATTTTTTTTTTTTTTTGTAATTAAATCCGAGACTATGTTTGATGTAAATGCTAGTGCTTTTAAAACTTTTCTTATAATTATTTATCAAGATTGATACTATTTTTTAACAAAAAATACGGTTTTATAGACATTTTTAAAATTCAAATTTATATACAGTTTTTTAGAAATAATATCATGGCAAATCATTACTAGTTTTAAGTCTATTATGAGTTATTTTTTGTACTGTACTGTCGTCAGGGGTGAATGATTATGTTTTTGAGGTATTGTTTATGATTGTATGTGTTGTATGCTAGTTGTGTGTATATGCAAGATTTATCTGTGAGCTTAACGGTACGCGGTGATCTATCTTAATCGACTTTAACAAAATCACTAGTCATCCGCGTGGCTTATTATACACTCACTCCTAACTATCTCACTGTAGCAGTTACTATCACCTGATGAGGAATATCCCACCTATACTATCTCTATACTCTAACTACCTTATATACTACTTTTATGCTCTTTAGTCTGTAAAACTAAATCAATGAGATATGTAGTACTTATATAGAATTTCATTCGACTATCTAATAACTCGTTTAAATATTATGCTACATAACTGATATATTATAAGCTTTTTCTAACATAATTTATCCTGATCTTAAAAGTAGGATGGTAAGTTATGGTGCCTATCGTAAGATAATAAAACCTCCTTATAGTATAACACGTTATCTCGTATTGATAAATTCTATGAGATATTATCTCCTAACTACTGAGATGTTCTGTGGACTATTAAAATATGCTTTTTCACTTTATTGCTCTTATCTATAATACTAACAGTATATCATAATTCTTTCTTAGTGTAACTTATATCTGCTACTTATATATAGTTATCTCCTCTAACAGAACAGTATATTATTATATAACTACTTATACTTTTGACAATAATTACTAAATGAATACAACTTTACTGCAAGAGACTGTTATATTATCTATTATCTATCATATACAAATACTTGCAGAGTACTCTAATTTAGGGGACTTTATCATAATGTAACACATCACTGGAATGGTTTGATAAATGTGGGATCTAGCTTACTCATACTGTTCATTTTAAAATATAACTATGAGGGAGAAGGGACCAGTAATGATCTCATTATTAGACAATTTCACTGCAACAGATACTGGAGCATACACTAAATTAAGAAAGACCCAACAGTAACTATATATATATATATATTATTATATATACATTCCGTGAGATACTATAGGATGTCAAACTCTATAATTAATTCTTGAATTTCTCGGCCTAAAATCCGTACCTTTGTCCGTCCACAACATTTTAGGCTATCTACATAGCAGTTTATTTTCATATCAGTCACCATTTCTTTAATTCATTGTCTCACTAGGTACCACATAGGGGCAATATTTTAATAACTTCCTCTATCCAACATACTTACTAATCTACTAGCTACTATACTACGCTATACGTTTTTTCTGTAGCTACTTATATTTTAGATCGAGGCTAGAGCTGTAACTTGGGGGCCCTTGTGCGTTAGCTTACTACGCTAGCTATACGTATTTATTATTATACTGGAAAGACTGCTTTTGTCTGTACTGTGATGATGATACATATATATATTATATATAATATGATATAGTCGTATCGTAACTTTTGTACGAGTAGATAAGTTAGTGGAGCGTAATTCGTCTGACCGGAGTAATTTGATAAGCATAAGTAGTTTCATATCCTCTTTACGATCACTAAATCTTTTCCTCTTCCTAATATCCATGCTAGGTTCGTAATCTCGAGTTAGCTTGTTCTCTATTGTGAGGCCAATTCAGGCTAAGAGACAGGCAGATAAGGTATTATACGTGAAAAGTGGAATAAAATCTTCTTGTTCTCCTATCTCAGACTATATATATATATATTAATATATATATATTATATATTATATATATATATATATATTACTTATAAAAAGCTAATTATATATTCACTACATTCAGTATACTAAGAAAAATCGTGTATTGACAGGTAGCCGATACTCTTCGACGAAAACGCAAAACCCAAGCGGCTTTCATCAAACTGCAAGCGCGACTATACCTCCTGGTTCTTCCTCTACTCGACAATATACTTTGCTGGCCCTCTTGCCAAAAACCACGTCTCACACTAATTTCTGCTAAATTCTGCTCTCTCCTCCTTATTCAACGATCTGATGGTTCTGTAGCTAATTCTACAACTTGAAAAGGCCAATCTTTCGGCCTCCTTTTTCTCTCTAAACTCAACCCTGGACGTTCTGGTATTCCCTCAATACCTCCTCCTCCTTGGATAGACTTTGACCACAAAATCTTGGCGCTGTCGATGTAACCCATTTGATCCGGGTGCATGGGCCCTGAAATCCTACGAACGTTTAGGAAGGCGGGTCGCGCCCGCGATGCAGCATCCTACCCGAGCTTTTTGACGGGAGCTCGCTCGCTTCGCGTGCTATCCCCGCCTCCTCGCTTCAGCTACTATCTCTAGTCTCCAATACAACACTTTCCTCAGCTTTCTGGCAACGCAGCGCCACATGTCCAACCTATTCCGAAAAAAGCGGAGACCGCCTGATCCTTCCCAACTACGCCCCCTACTAGCTGCTGTCACTGTCATTCTATCTAAGATCTTTGGAAACCTCCTCAACCTCTCAATTTCTTAGAGTATCTGGAATCTCATCTCACTTCTTTCCCGATGCGATAAAATATATATGGACATTTGAGGTTGTACCGAGAAAATAATGCACCTGTCCCCACTCACTCGGAATCGCCGTTGTATGACTAGCATGTATAGTTATCAGAGAGTGAAGGTGTGCTAGCTTGCGACTACGTATACACAGCACCGGGGACGAGCTTGCGCTGGTGGCGCTTGACATTCAGTTAGCGATTTGACCGGGTATGAGCACACGCGTCAATGCTCTCCCAAGCTCTTCCCTCCTTTGTGGTTTTCCTGTCCTTCTCTCTTTGCCTCCTACTTATGTCTAGGTTTTTCTTTAAATCGCTTCAAGTATCGGCTGTATTGTTGATGGGCGTGAGAGGTGCTACATCTTGTACGCACTATGAGACAAGGGGATGAGAAACGATCTCAGGTGTGAGGGCGAGTACCGTTTTATATAAGTTCGCAGTACTAGGCGAGGGAATGTACATAGCACACCGGATGTGAACTGAGCAGTAGTCGAGGCAACACTGAGCACAAACGGGATGAGTGCGCGTGATTTTGGCAGATCTAAGCGGGGAGGAGGGGAGTGTGACACCCTTCACTTAATGACTACGAAGTAGCTTTCACACAGGTCTCCGAGCACGCACGTTTGATACTGTAGTATAGCACGCACTCCGCACTGCTAGTGTATGGACTTCGGCTCTCGGTCTTTCAATCGACCATTTCGATTCCTATTCTCGCGGATCTGGATAGCTGTAAATTTGCCTGGCGGTTGGGTTTCGTAGCTGAACGCTTGCGGTGAGAATATTGATGCGATATGATTTAGTTCTTGTTAGATTGTACACAACATCAACTTCGGGATGGACGAAAATCTCGGCCTCTCTAAACAGTCCAGTCAACAATTTTCCTATCTCTTTCGACGTTCTCTTCGTCTCTCCTGTCGACAATAGATAAACACCCCTTGGCTTTCAACATAAACAACAAACATAGTCTTGAAACCTCACAGTCACTAAGGTTGCGTAAGGCGGCCTCAAAGAAACTGGGAGTCGAGTCAAAGGCACTGCTAGACATTTTTTTCCTCCTTTCAGTTTACTCACCACGCTGATCAAGGGCTTATTCATCCGCTCCATTGTTATCGGAGTACTGCTCTCTCATGATCTCGGGGGGCGCTTCTGGTTTGCACCCGGTCTTTTGGGACAGTGTAGCTAGGAGGTGGGAGTAGAGAGAACGGTACCACGGTCATTGCTAGGGATGGACTGATCATATGCAGCCTCGAGGGAGATCGTGAGTCGACGATGATTGTGAATCATGTTCAGATGATAAGTATAGCGATGTTGATTTCCAGTTACACTTGACCCTTCTAATCGTTTGCGGCGCGGAATTTTGTCGCTATCTTTTTGTTCATAGGTACCTTTTGCAGGGCAGGTTCGCGCGAGGGAGCTTTATCACTCGCGTACCTCCACCTTTGGCGTCCGCCTTCGATAGAACTAGGGGCTGTAAATCTGCACATGCAGGTTTCTTGTGTTGATGGGTATCATAATACTCCAGCTAGTCGTCGCCTGCGGCCTGCCTTCCTGTTTTCCTGCCACACTATTGTTCTGTGGAATCTCTTCATTCTTTCCGTGTTTCCTACTGCTGAATTTAAATCTCCCACTCAAAAGACTCGGCACAGCTCATCAGCCGTGCATTGGCGTGAGATTGCCTTTAGTCTGTGTTAGTAGATACTCTAAGTGAGAGAGAAGCAGTTCATTCCCCTCCGTCTATAAGGCGCTCATCTTCCACTGAGTGGTATATACCGTGTAAAAAAAAAAAGAAGTATATATATATAGTGAAATATATATACTATTATACTATTAAGATATTAGTATATATATATATATATATATAATTATATATAATATATTAATAATATATAGTATAATTATAATTATTAATATTATATAGTATATATATTTAATATATATTATATTAATATATATATATATACATATATATATATATATATAATATATATATATATATAAAGTAATATAATATATGTACATATAGTATATATATATATATTATATATTAATATAGAATATATACGTATATAGATACTATATATTATATACAGTATATACTTATGATATATTAACAGATAAGTATATATCTATGAAGTAAGTATATATATAATATATAGATATAATATATGATATAATTACTATAATATTATAAGTATAAAAAATCATATATATAATATAATATATGTAATATATATGCGGCCGTCCTCTAGAGAGAGCCACTATCATATCTCAAAACTACTACAGCTGACCGGATAAAAGGAATCAGCATTGCTGGAATCGTGGCTAGAATTTTACCGAGAAAAACTAAAAAAAGAAAAAATCATATCTCGAAAACTCAAAAGCTACAGGGAAATGAAAATACACTTTTTTGTAATCGAGTTAACATATTTCGGAAAATGTATAAAAAAATTAAATAAAAAAATAGATTAAAAAAAAAATTGGCTAGTTTTTTTTGTATGCACGGAGTGCTGGGACATAGTAATTATAGATATATATTTGTGAATGGATTTTAATTACATTAGGGGCGCTCGTATGCCGACGGGAACCACAGGGGGGGAGCGTTCCATACCCGTAGGGGAGGCGGAGAGAGACCTCCGCGACAACCGCAAAATACCATAAGAGCGGGGTTCCGGAGACCCTCCGCCGGAGGAGGGCGATTAGTCTTACCCCGTAGTGTCCCTTCGGAAGCGCGAGACGCCCAGACATTGCCTGCTCATCGGGTGCGGTATGTCCTTGGGGTATTCTTAGGTGTAAAAAAAAAAGCAAAATTAATAAAAATGATTTATTTCAACGACTAACATAAAAGGTCTCTAGAATACGGCCCTCTAGATCATAGTTACTAAATTATTAAACAATAACTTTTTTATTTATTTATTTTTTTACAATTCCCTATGACTAAAATTTTACGCAGATTCCAAAAATGTATTTCTTGTTTCGCTGTAGCTATTGTAGTTTTGAGATATATATATTTTTTTTTTTTTTTTTTTTTTTTTTTTTTTTTTTTTTTTTTTTTTTTTTTTATTTTTTTAACCAGAATTTTTTGATAACAATTTTTTTTTTTTTTTTTTTTTTTTTTTGGACCAGTTTTTTTTTACATGTATTCCTTTTCCTGGTAGCTGTTTGTAGTTTTTATGAGATATGGAGAGTTGTGCTCTTCTAGAGGCTACATAAGTATAATATATAGTATATACTATCGATATTAGTATTATATATTAGTTGAGAGTTATATGAGGTTATATATATATATATATATATATATATTATATATTATATATGTATATATACTATATAGTAATATATATATATATATATATTATATATAGTATATATTATCAATGTATATTATATATATAATGTATAGTATATTAGTAATATATATATTATATATGATATATATATCAGTATGTATCTAATCCTACTATATATATATATATAGTATAAAAAATGTATTATACTATATAGAGTTATCAGTAGGTATATATCATATTATAACGTGTATATACTGATTTTCGGCCGTACCAAGGGGAAGGGGAATGGGGAAAATTTTTAAAATGGGGGAAGTTTTTAATTTGTTATTTTGGAATCAAAATATTACAATCACTAGATGCGTCTAGTTTCCAAACATATATAATATGTTTGATTATTTTGAACATTAAAGTTAAAATATTAGCTCCTAAATTTAATAGGTGAACCCCCAAAAACACTTGGTATATATTGAACTCAAATGTATTACTTTCGCTTGCAGTACAGTTAATATTGTACCAAGTAGATTTACAAAATAAAATGACCCTAAGATACAGCCAACTTTATCTCTAAAAAGCTAGATACGTATGTAGAGCGTGGTGAAATGTGATGTTCTTTAATGTCCCAAGAAAATATATGGGTATTGTTGCGCGATGGGCTAGAGGGGGGTTGCACATTGCCGTCGAAAGATTTTAACGCATAGACATCAGAGCCATGATAAAGCTGAGTCCCGTGCATTTACCGTGTTTTGTAATTTTTATAAACAAGGGTATTCGGGCATTGCATTTTATATATAAAATCACGTGATATATGACTATATATAACAATATATTATATATATAATTATATATATTAATATATATATATATATCATAGTATCATATTTTATATTAGGGTTTATGATATATTATATACTATAATATTGATATATATATATATATATATAATAATCATATATATATATATATACTAGTATATATATAAATCTTATATAGTAATATATATATGAACTTGTGAAAAAACTGCTTAAAATGTATCTTATAAGTAGTTTGACAAGCAATAGCGGCTTAATTCCACATGAATGGTTCTCGAAAATTTACATCATGTGCTTGCCAGGTGGTCATTGGTTGGTCATGTTCGTTTTAACAATTTTTAAGGGTTAGACTTTAATTTCAGTTATCTCAGCTCCCTGCCTCACTCAGGTATAGGCTCCAAGCTCAGGGCAATTCTTAACCATAAAAGTTCAATTTTGGCATTCAATTTTGCTTCTCACAAATTAGATTTTTTTTTCAAAATAACAATTTCTTTTTGTAACATCATCCAAGCATCGCTGAACAAATTTTAATTATATATATATATAATATATAGATACTTAATAATAATAATAATTGACTATATAATATATATATTAGTCTACTATACTAATATAAATAAAAAGTTTACCTTACATTATATATATAGATACTATATATATATAGGTACTATATATATATTATAAGTAACTATATATAAGAGTAAGGTTATGATATGATATATAATATATATATATTAGTATAATATATATAATAATAGATATTAACATAGTAACTGTAATATATATACTAGTATATATATAATAATATATATATATTATATATATATTTATGTACGTAAAATGTATAATAATTATATAATATATATGTTAGTATATATATGTATATATTAGTATATTAATAATGTATACTTGATCGGATGGGAACGATCTCCAAATTCCAGCCGATGCGGCATTCCGATTCCGAATCCAGTTCCGAAATATAAGTGCCGGGATTCCGATTCCGATTTCCGATTCCGATTCCAAATAATATATAAGATATATATATTATTATAGTAATACGTTATATATATAATAATATTATAGTATATATATAGATATATATATAATATATATATATGTTATATATATATACGTAATATATAATATATATATAATATATATATATTTATATATGTATATATAAATATCTATAATATACTATAATAATATATATAATATAACTATATATATAAATCGTATATTATATGATATATTATAATATATATATACTATATAGTATTATGATATATATGATATAAATAAGTATCTTATATAGAGCGGGGATTCGGTGCATAACTGCACATTATTTGTATAAATCACCATTCTATAAAGGGGTAAGCGGGTGTTTCTATCCCTACTAGAGTCGTGTGATTTAAAAATATATACTGATATAGTATATAATACATATATAATATGATATACTATATAATATAATAATATATATAATAATTATATTATATATATATAGTGAAGATAATTTCAGAGAGCTCAGAACTCCATGGGGCAGGTTTTAGAAACTAGTTTGCAAAGAGCATCAAAAGAGCAAGGTACAATCATGCCGGAATCCCTCTTGTAATACGAGACTCCTGCAGCCAATATAGGTGCACGTATCGTACCTATAAACTGAATTTTTATTAGCAGGAATACATTGAAGTTCTATTCAGTAAACATTCTTGAAGACAATCATCTATATTATGGATGCTGTGTGAGATACGAGTGAAAAGGTGAAACACTCTGAATGGATGGCATTTTGTTCTGTTCATAGTTGCTAAATGATAACCAATGAAGCAGGAAATTAAAAAATGAGGTTAATTGTGCAGTATCTAGCTACCATTGCCATGCGCTTGAAGAGACAGGTATGTGCCTTGGCGGTTATATTCTGATCCTTCGTATTTTATTTTCTGCTCACACATTCAAATCATACATTGTTTCACACAATAATGTTTCCTTTTTATATTAGTTTTCTTTGGAGGATTACATAGATTTGGGGCAACAGCTATATTTATAAGCTCTATGAACACCAATGTTCTTCACTTATTGAAAATTGGCTTAGCAAAAATCCGACTGGCATCATTTCCAATACGTGGGATTCTTCTTGGAGTTTAGCATCATTGTATGATTGCGATATCAGCTCACATAATTTGGTTTTGTTAAAGTGTAGGTCAAAGTTGGTTGCTTAAACAATTGCACTACTGCAGTTTTACATCCCTTTTAGTTCTCGAAATATTTACCGTAAGAGATTTTTTCATTTCGTCTCTGTTCTATCCTTGTTCTTCTTCTCCTTTAATTCTTTTGGAGTGCTCTATATTTAAATGTTTAAGAGTATTTGGTTGTTGTACTAAGCACCTCTAAGTTGGTCCCCTCTGATGATTTGGATTTCTGCATTAATTTGAAAATAGTTCTTTGATTTGACTCAGCTCTTAGCTATGACCCCCCCCCCCTTCCGAATAATTTCCAGCGTAACTTTGTCATTACATGAGGAATATGGATCGCTTGCTTTGCTGGTTGATTGGTAACTGCTTGCATGACTTATTTTATTGTAGTGAGATGAATATTTACAAGCTTATTAATTTAAATTTTTTAATATTTTGAGTATTATATTTTATCAAATAATATATATAGGTAAAAGAGTAAATTTTTATGAATACGATTATAGTTATAATTATAGTATATTTATATTATATATATATATATATAGGATACGTATATACACACACTCATATATATGATGTATATATTATATTATATTGAGGGATAGTGTGCAGAGAACA
This sequence comes from Trachelipus rathkii, assembly GCA_015478945.1. Lineage (NCBI taxonomy): Eukaryota > Metazoa > Arthropoda > Malacostraca > Isopoda > Trachelipodidae > Trachelipus > Trachelipus rathkii. Next base: position 24,758 of record JABUQX010055519.1, read on the forward strand.
CTTATATATATATTATATCGATATATATATATAGTATTTGAATAATTAATGATTATATATATTAATATATATATATAATACTATATATATATAGTATTATATAATATATTATATTATATATATATTATGTATAGGTATATATTGTCATTCCTGTAAATAACCAATATTACTGAAACTAATAAGTTTAAATACAGAGTTCCAGTTCGGAAATTATTTAAAGGTTTTCATTCAAGAAAGAACAAAGTCTGCTGCAAAATAAAACTGACTAAAACAAAAAATGTTTAACAGTTCTAATTTAATTTCCCTTTCAACTTTTATTTTTCTCTAGGTATAAAATTTCCGCCGAGGCCCTAGGAGGTGGTGTGCCTAAGTGTAAATTGATAACGACAGCATCTCGTGTGGTGGTGTATGGCCAGGTAGTGATGCAAGCAGATGTATTTTTTGTCGCATGCCGCGGATGCGGATGCGCGGATGCGGATGTTTGATATACATGATATATATTATATATAGATATATATATATATAATATATATATATATATTTATATATATAATATTATATAATATTTATATATATATATATAGTAATATATTTCGAGTTTTGCAGCCAATTCTATTTAATATAATGTTATCCAGGTGCGGGACGGGACACAACTTGATTGTAATTGTAAATTTTCCCAAACACTCCGACCTTACATGAAAGAGATTTTTAAACATATGGATTATATACGTTTTGCACTAATTTTGAAATTCGAAATATAGGAAGGTTGTGCTATATAAATCACCAATTTTTTTTTTGTTTTTTTTTTCTGCTTTCTTCTGCTGAGAATCTGTTTCTCTTTTTCTCATGATTAGCCCAGGATGTCTGGGAGTTGTTTCGGTTGATATTTTTTATGTCGACTGCTAGTCTCACTTGGAGCACTAGTTGGAGGAGCAGGCCAAGTAATTCCTTGCAAAGTTTACTCAAAGCGTGGATAAATCATATTTTGTAACATCTTCCACCAGAACGATAGGATCATCGATTTCGTACCTAGGCGTTTTCTTGGATGATGCGTTTTTCTTGATGATCCAAGCTGCATTTGCACTACACTTTTGGTAATGCGTGGTGTTCTCCTCATCACTATCTGGACGTAGAAATTTTCTTCCAGTAAATCTTGTTATTGCATTGCTTGTAGAAGGTAATCGGGTTCTGTAGATTTCGTTTTTTCCTTTTAATGGGTGGCAAATTATAGACTGTTCGAATTGAAGTTTTCAAGCTGCAACAAAGTGGATTTAACTTGTTCTCATATTGTGTTACAAAAAAACTTGCCCTTATAAACGGGGATCTAAAGTAAGTTGCAATAGATAGTATGAAAGGTCATTAATTTCCATAGAGCGAAAGCGCTCTTTCTAGCTCTAGTTTTGTTACATTTTTCATTCTTTTCACAAACCGCCATCATTTTGATTTGAAGATGGTTCAAAATGCTTCTCTTAGGCCATTGAGATTAAGTGGTTTACAAATCGGAGACAGAAACCGTAAATCGCTGATTTTTTTTGGCATCGCCTATCTCAGGTAGCTCTGTTTACTTGATGAACTTCATGGCTGTGAGATCATGAGTCATCATTACACAGTTGAGTAGAGTCCATGTCTCTCATTTACAGTTTTGCGTTCAAATTCATCTTGAGTATTTTTATTATAAATTTCTTCTATTTAGATCGTCGACAATGAACATCCGCTGCAACAGTTCCGCAGGAACAAAGGCGCGGGATCGTCGGAATGCGGCATGCGTGATCTTTTTATAAGTGCGGATGCTTCCGCGGATGCGATGCGTGATCGCGGATGTCCTGCAAATCACTGAATGCCAGGGTGATAGTTGTTGAGAGAACGGAACCACTTTCGATAACGTTAATAGCCTATCTCCGCTCCTAAAATCTGCACTCTGTTCATAAGTGTGCGCAACATTGTTTACTAATTGATTCTATATAAAAAATATTAATTTCATAATTTTAATTACTTACTGTTATTGCAATTATCCCAGATTAATCCCCACACAAACCAGGCAAATCATATCAACTGTTCACGTTTACGAGTTCACGGGTATATAATTGATCAAAACATGTTACATAACATGACTAACGAACGAAACATTGCATAATGACTCCCTCGCCGTGACTGTCTGAAAACCTTAACATGAATATCTTAGGCCTACGTAATAGATCGCCGCTCAATCCAGTTTTCTTAATTAAATAGAATTAAGGAAGAACTGAACTATTAAAAAAATCATATGGCAGGAAACTCGTCACATTGTCTTGAAATATCAAATAAAGAAATCGAATAAAAATTATTTTCAGATTGTGTACAAAGATCGGTCAAAGAATCGGTACAATTGTTGCCCGATTTCCGATTCGATCCGAGTTCGCTGAAACAACACCCGATTCTTCGAAATTCGATGCCGATTCCCGCATTTATAATCTGTCCCATCACTAATATAAATATATAATATAAATATATATCATATATATATATTAATATACGTATATTATTATATATATATATAATATATAAATTAGAGTATATAATATATATATATGATATATAATTGTATAGTATAACGTGTAAGGAGGGAATCTAATAGATAATAGCGTCACTAGGTTCGATGGAGATATATATATATATAAATATTATTATCATATATATACTATATATATATATAATTAATATATTAATATATATAAGTATATAATAATAATATATACATATAATATATTATATTATAGTATATACTATATATATATAATATATATAATATAAGTATAATATGTATCATAGATATCAGGGTCGCACGATTGGGGGCACATATGTGATTGGTCCCAATGGTTTTTTTCGAAAAAGCCGCCACCATTGAAAAAAAAAAAAACGAAAAAAGAAACCAAATATTGTTTGTTTTTTTCAAAAAATTTATAGAAAATAAGAAAAAATGTTTTTTTTAAAGAGTTAATTTTTTTAATTTCCTTTCAAATTTTTATTCATTAAAAAAGAAACATTTAAATTCCCATTGCTCATTTTTTTAAATAGAGTGTATATTTTTTTTCCACGTTCTTCAAGAGTTCGGAAAATAAGTGGTAGCGGTTTCATTCTTACTATACGTGTGCAGGCAGCAAGCTAAAACTTGACCAATACTATAATTAATACAGTTGTCACAACACACGTTAAATTGGCTAGATTATTAATTGCATTGCATAATAAGCACTATTGCATAACTTAACTATAGATTTTTATCAGATACTCAAATTTATCATTATCACACATTTAATTAGTCATGTAGGTCACCATAAATTATTACTCTGGGGCTCTGTCGAAGTAGCCTAAATAATTTAATTACATAGTCAAATGCTATTCATTAATAAGGGCATAAGTGAGTGAAAAATAATTAATTAAAATTCTTCTGAACCCATGACCATTGTACGTGGCACTCTTCTGCATCCAGGTTGGAAGCCACCGACTTAATGCAATCATCTTCGCATAACTAATAATAAATAATAATATATAATAAGTAATAATAATAATAATATAATAATAATAATAAATAAATAATAAATAATAATAATAATATATAATAATAATAATAAATAATAATATATAAAATAAAAATAATATATAAAATATAATAATAATATAAATATATAATTAATAATAATATATAATAATACATAATAATAATAATAATAATAATGATTCGACGGTCATCGAGTAAAGACGCGGTAAAATCAGAAAGGAAGCGAAAAAGAGAAACATCAGAAGGAAGACTGGAGAAGAATAAGAACAATTTTAAAGTGTTTTTGGAAAGTAAAGGGAAAATCTGAGAAGGCACACCGATTTGACGTTGAGAGATTATGTTTTTCAAGAAGAAAGAAATGCATTTTAAGTTTGATAGTCTTTTGGTTTTAGTAACATAGTAAAAAAATTATCTGTTAATGATCTCTGATAATTTACTTTGATTTTTTTAAATTTAATTAATATTAATAAAATCTTTAATATTTCAGTTGCATCAGCAACAATATTTTTGTCAACATTTCTGTCATAACAGTCTAGTGAGATTGAGATACTAAAATATAACTTAACAACAACAAAAAATAAACTTTAAAATTCTACACACAATTCTGTGTGATGATGTGCCAATCAAAGAAGTCGTGGAATCGAGTTATCACCTCTTCTCTTCGTCTGGTGTCAAGGGGCGAAAAAGCAAATTTATCAATCATTTTATTTTTCCATGAACGTGTTGATTAAGCCTTAAACCTTATCAATGCACCAACGCCACCCTTGCTAACCGTGCGACGGAATATGGCTGATTTTATAAATTAAATACAATAAAAATAAATTACAGTAATATCATAAAATAATAATAAAAAAATCAATAATAATAATAATTGTAATTATTTCATACTTTGAAATTTACTGAAATAATATAATAATAATAATATAAAATAATAATAATATTAATATTAATCATTAATATTAATATTAATATTAATATTAATATAATTAAATAATATTAGATTAATTTTATATTTCGATAATATTAATTTAGATCAATGTTGTTAATTTTGATAATATTAATTTTCATTTTAATATTAATATTAATTATTAAATATTAATATTAAATAATATTAATATAATATATATATTAATAATAATATTAATCATTAATCATTAATATTAATGTAGAAAATAATAATAGATTCATAATATTTTAAGTCTTTTCTTAATATATATTATATACATTAATATTTAAAATACTTAAATAAAGTATTAATATTAATATTAATAATAATAATATTAAATAACATTAATATTAAAAATACTGCTTTTAACTTAACCGCATTTTTTATTGTTATTATTATTGCTATTATTATTATTATTATTTTATTATTATTATTATATTATTATTATATTATTATATTAATTATTATATATTTATTAATTAATTATTATTCAATTATATTATTATTTTATTATTAATATTATTATTATTATTATTTTTATTTATCTTATTGATGCTTGATTACGGGTGTATGCAGATTTAATGTCCATTATTTTTAGTGGCATATAAAATAGTAATAATTTTGAACGTTAAGAAGCATGATAGGAGCGCTTAAAGCCGATTCCAAGATGGCTTTACAACTTAAACCTTCCCTTTCATTTAACTTAAGCCTACCTCAACCTTAATGAGCACATTTTTTTTAATTTTATATGCTTACTCTCGAAGTCGGTCAAATGGAGGTTTGCTTGTGTATCAAGGGTTTTAAAATAAATTTCATAACAGATTTTTGATCCTACTTTACGAATAGGAGAAATGTTCATCGTTAGAAGTGGGAGGGAAGTACTACGTTAGATAAATATTCAGAGAGGAATTACTCATCAATTCGAGTTTAATTGATTTTCTCTTCATTGTTTAAACACCTTTACATAATACGAACTGCCGAACAGAAGAAGAAGAAGAAGAAGAAGAAGAAGAAGAAGAAAAGAAGAAGAAGAAGGAAGAAGAAGAAAGAAGAAAAGAAGAAGAAGAAAGAAGAAGACAGAGAAGAGAAGAAGAAGAAGAAGAAGAAGAAGAAGAAGAAGAAGAGAAGAAGAGAGAAAGAGAAGAGAAAAAAAAAGAAAGAAAAGAAAGGAAAAAAAGGGAAAATGAACAAAGAAGAAGAAGAAGACATAAAAGAAGAGAAGAAGAAGAAAGAAGAGAAGAAGAAGAAAAGGAAGAAGAAGAAGATGAAGAAGAAAATAAGGGAAGAAGAAGAAGAAGATAGAATGAAGAAGAAGAAGAAGAACGACAGAAGAAGAAGAGAGAAAAGGCAGCAAGGAAGAAGAGGAACAGAGAAGAAGTAAAGAAAAAGAGAAGAAAAAAAGTTGAAGAAAAGAGAGAGAAGAAAGAGAAAAGAGACGAAGAAAGAAGAAGAAGACAGAAGAAAGAAGAAGAGAAGAAGAAGAAGAAAGAAAGAATGAAGAGAAAAGAGAAATAAAAAAAAGAACAGAAGAAGAAGAAAGAAAGAAGAGAAGAAAGGAAGAAGAAGAAAAGAAGAAAGAAAAGAAGAAAGAATAGAAAAGAAGAAGAAGCCCATTAGCAAAGTGACTTAACAGTCCAATTTATCTATTTTCCCATCTACATTTCTGTTAAGTATTTTTTTGTTTGTTTATTGTTGGATGTGGTCTATTCTGTTCAAACAAAAAATCTGTTAGTATTTTGAGAAACTAAGTATACTTATTTTACGTATTTTATGTATAGGTTTGTTTGCTACATCACTGAGCAGTAGATTCTTCTGTCTGCGCTTCTAAAAAACTAAAAAAGCAGTCAACCAAAACATCAATCAATTGTTTTAAACATAGTTTTGTTTGCTTATTGTGTTGGATATTCCTACTACCTGCAATTTGAATTTTCATTTCATTTGCTTCACTCAAAAAGTGATTACTGCTTTTCTAAGCAATAAACATCATAGTGCTACATGTGTGTTACCATTTTTGTTTTTTGATATTTTTTTTCCTAACTCCAGTGTGATCGATTATCACCGTCTTAGAAACTAGATATGTCTTAAGGCTGGTGAACACCATGCAAAAAAACTACCTAAACTGGTTATTGTAAAGTTCGGCGCCCAAATTTCTTTTAAGAAAAAAGAAAGAATACTTTTAACATTTCCCAAATGATTATCTCAATAGTTCTTTTGAGTTTACCTTATCTAGGTCAGGTCACGTTATTTCATCGTTTTAAAGATAAAATAAAATCGAGTTGATTGAAATCATAAGACCAACTTTCCTTAAATTATTATCCTAAATTCTTGAAATGAATCGATGTTACCGGCTGTCATTATTTGTTTTTTCATAATGAGACTATTCCAGACTTTCTAAAAAACTTCCTCCTTCAATAAACAAATCGTGGTGAACGAACAATGCTTAGTACTTATTGAAAATTGAAAAAAAAAAAAAAAATCTTATGAAAAGTTTATGCCCATTACTTCCATACATAATTCATTAAAAAATAATCATAATTTAGAAGAATTGTACCATCTCTAGAATTGTCAAATTTTTATAATTTGAAAAAAACTTCTATTAATTTTTCCTCTCAATCTTCTTGTCTCTAAAAAAGGAATAAATATATCTAAATTCATATATTCATATATGAATTTTTCTTCGTGCGACTTACCCTTCAATCCTTTTTAAATATATTTGCAATTTCAATCTTTGATTCTTTGATTTTTTGATTTTCTGTCTTTTGTGAGGTATGGACTCCAAATTGTACTCGCGTATTCAGAGAGGGTAACACTAATGTTTATAAGAGAGGAAAATATTATCAACGTTAGATTTTAATTTCGAATTTCTTGGCAATAAAGCCTAGCGCTTTATTGCTTTTCTTAACAGCTTCAGCACATCGTTTGAAAATTTTTAAAAAATGACTAACATGGTATAGATTAATGACCTTCCTAGGATTCCTTTTCGTCCTCATTACAGGAACATTGATAACTGGACCGTCATCTATTTTAATTATACAACACAACGATTCATTGTTTCTAGCTACTTTTGCGTTTTCCAACGATGAATATAGCCTTACCTTTATCGGGATTAGACTAACAGGGCTAAGTCACATTATGAGAGAGTGGTTGGTGGCATATGAAGAACGAACGAAGGCGTCTCGGCTTACGATAAAAACTGAGTGGAAATTGGCTGCGCTGTTAGTGAAGGTGAACGCATGGCCGGAGCGTCGAATCGGAAGAGGTTCTGATGCCTCAACTACGCTTGCAATGTCGCGTTGCGCGGTTGGACGCGAGTATACCGTTTAGCTGACGATAAGGAAAATTACAGCGAGTTTAACGTGGAGCGGTACTGTTGCATAGGAGCGGCCGTAAATGTGTACGGACAGGGTGGATCTGGAGTGCATCTGAGGTAATTTTTCGTCACAATTTATGCGGATTTTCAAGGTTTCGTTGACCAGCAACATTATTTCGAGATAAGTTGCCTTAAACTATATCAAGTCATCTATTCTTTACTATATATAATAAAAAAAAAAAAGCTATTGGATTCACCCAGAACGATTCTTGTGGTACAACATAACACTCTAATGAATCAGCCCATTCTGAGCACCTAAAACTCACATTCGACAAACCGGTTGTCGTCGGTCCAGCATACCAATATTTAATACGATTTAAAAAAAGCCTTCCTCGAATTATCCGATGCGGAGCTCTTAGCTTTGTTCCAATAATCTTATGATGAGGGACGGCGCGTGGCGGTATCGAATGCTTTTTGAAAAGAGTTCTAATAAGGTCATCAAAAGATTTGTAATTATCAACATCGTTAAAACCGACATTAAAAATTTCTTAGTGAAATTAGGTTAATGCATATGATCTATTTCTTTTTACTAAATAATCCGTGTTGGGGATTCTTGAGGGGTGGAACGGTCAATTCCATGATTTGCAAGAGTAAACTTATCTATTAGCCTTAGTATTTCGGCTTAAAAATTTTGCCGATCTTCGTATATCGGGAACGTTTTAAGTGTGCTTCCAATCTCAGGATTCTGGGTTCTTGAGATAGAATCTATACGCGAATTTAACGATTCCTGTTTTCTGAAAATCAGGGAGTTAAGGATTTATCTTGCAACTCAGTTTGTAAATTATGCGACAAGTTCTAACCCTCGGCCTGTTCCTTGTATAAGACCATGTATGGAAAAAATGGCCACATATTTTATCTGATCAGTATCGGTTTTATAAGATATATATTCCTTCTCAGAAGTACTGTTCTTTCCATATCATTCGGATAAATCCTATTCTTTAATGTCGAATGCTCACCATCGTGGCTCCAGGTGGATTCTATTTATATTTTTTATTAATCCTAGCATCTATCATTCTTTGGTAGAAGACAATATTCCCATCCGCTCCCTCTTCTACGAATAATTTCAAATGTATTCTTATAAAATATTATATCTATTCTGTTGATAAAACTGACCCTTACTTCTTTTTTCATATGTATGGATTTCGTCTTTCTTCCTACAGTATCAGTAGATTGCTTACCTTTCGCTAATGACTGTAGATGAAATAAATATATGTTTAAATATGTTGCCAGCGGCCCAACTTTAATCAAGCACTGTTCGCCTTTAGGGTTCCTTATTGTCTCAATAGTGGTCCATTGTTCTTTAAGGAACTTTTATTAAAGGACTAATTTTAAACTTTTAGTATTAATTTTTAATAGACTCTCCGGGCAATATTACATTTGTCATAGTTCTCTTTTTAGTATAATTTAGTCTTTTTGGCAGATGCAGTTTCGAACCAAAACGTTTGTAATTATTATATTTTTCTACGTGAGGGAGAAGACTTCCAAAGATTTATAAGCCCTATTTCTAGTATGCTAAAGAATCCTCTAAATATTTCATTGCTTCAAACAACAATCCATCCATAAAAGAGATCAACACAAAAGGAATCACGTCCATGTCTTGGTTTTTGAACTTGTAAAGTTTCCGTTTTATACGAGTTTTTATATGCAACAAAATCTTTTTCTTTTTCTTTAAAATAGATTGTAGAGATAACGTAATCTACATTATATTTTGCATTGGGGCCTGTTAAATAATTTCATCCCAAATTCATCTTAGATAGCTTTTCCTTATAAGCCCGTTTAAGTTCTGCGTTCTTAAAGAAAAATCAGAAATTCCCGTTTTATATATTTTGTTTTTCGATACTTAAGTAGTAAATTTAAAAAAAATCATGTTATACTCATCATTTTATTTATAAATTTTCTCGATAAACTCAAAACACTTCTTAAAAAGAAGCAAGAAGAAGAAAAGAAAAATGAAGGGAAGAATGAAGAAAGAAGAAGAAGAAAAGAAGAAGAAGAAGAAGAAGAAGAAGAAGAACAAGAAGAAGAACAAGAAGAAGAAGAAGAAGAAGAATTAAATTTCTTTTTGCAATATAAAATCATGTTAAATCTAACTGATAGCAATAGATAATATATAAATAAATGAAAACGTGATATTAATAAATCTGTTTAAACCTATCGGAGCCAGACATTCTTTTATCTTCTTGTTTCAAAAAAATTTCTTTTTTTGAATTGCTTTAAAAGAAGTTGTCACAAAGAGAAAAAAATAAGTAAAAAAAGTTGCATTGATAAAGGTTAGTAGTTTTAATCTCAAAAGAAATTTTGAAGGTTTTATTACTAAGATCCAAAGTCACTTTTTTTTTATATTGAGTAAGTAATGCTTATATAATAATAAGAAGCGATAACATTTTAGGATTTACCTCATTTAAAAAGTAATCAAAATATACAGACATAGCAATCAAACACAATCAAAATATACAGATATAACTTTTAAAAAAAAAAAAAAAATAAATAAATAAAAAAAAAAAAATTGAAAATACTCACAATTTGATCAATAATAATAATAATAATAATAATAATAATAATAATAATAATAATAATAATAATAATAATAATAATAATAATAATAATAATAATAAGTAATAATCAATAATAATAATAATAATAATAATAGATAATAATAATAATAAATTAATAATAATATAATAATTCAATAATATAATAATAATATAATAATAATTATAATAATTAATATAATAAAATAATAATAATAATAATAATAATAATAATAATAATAATAATAATAATAATAATAATAATAATAATAATAGGAAGAAAATTTAGATCAGCGTCAATTTTAACTTACTTTTTACAAGTTCTTTCAATTCTTCTAAATATTTCTTTATTTTTCAGAAGAAATTTTATTAAAGGACTATTCGGAATAAAAAGAAGTTAAAACTTTTAATATTATACCAATATTTCGCCTGTATACTTCAGGCATGATCACGGTTAACTAACTATTTTTTATAATGCAGCTTACAAACAATAAATTTCTAAATATAAAAAATCATAAAATATATTTTACATAATTGGAGAGGTCTTGATAAAATCATTGATTTTGGTGGAAAAATCAAAAAGTTACATTGTGTTTTGCCAATTTACAGTCTTATTATCCTGGTGATTACTAGGTCTCCTTCGCGAAAACATCAAATGTTCAAAAAAACATTCAAGCATTCATTCATTCATTAAATTTCGTAGATGTCCGCTCTAAGTGGGGGTAATACAGGAAGTTCTTTTAACGGCAATTCGGACGCAGGGTCTGTAAAAACAAACTTAGGAAATTTCAATTCTAGTAGGGAATTCTCAGCAGTCGTGTAATGTTCCCATATGTTACTTCGGTTGTTATACCCTGTGTTTGACGTTAAATTCGGGTTCTTAAGTGTAGTTTGCGGATCCACATAAGAGGAATTACATCCTACTTCTTGCAATTAAATTAATGATACACAACATAACTTCTGTGAATCGTGCCGAAACCAGATGACACGGATACTAAAAATATGAGACACTCGTCTCGGTGTGTAGTATGCTTCTAACCTTTACTCTTTTCTCCGACTTAACATGTTCCTTTACAATTATGTTTAATTTTCGTTCTTCTCTAGAAAAATTTGTCAAATTTAATGATTTAAAATAAAAAGTTATCTTGCTTTCCATTCCATGCTAAGTGAATTTTTATTTGAAGTTAAAATGTTGTTTATAGTTCTTTTAATAACATTTTCTATTTTTGAATTTAGTAACCATTAATTAATTAGTCTTTTTGTTATTCTTATTGACCTCTTTGTTTAAAGAAGTTCCCACGTTGGTTATTTTAAAGTTCGTGAATATCAGGGTTTTATTAAGAGATAGTTTATATATTTCGGGTATATTAGAATCATAATTTGTGTATAAACCTTTATCTGTTCTTTTAACATTTACTTCTCTTTCAACTCTACCATTTTTAAAACAAAGTAAGATATCTAGGAATGACAGTTTTTTATCTTTAACATCTTCATAACTGTCCGTCCTAAACTTCACTTCACTTTTAACCATATTCCTTGAGTCAATGTACGGACGGATAATAATATTATAATAATCTTCATATTGACCAACTGCGTCGAAACCTCTACTTTTAGACCAGAAATCATTTATAGCAGCTTCTTTATTCCCAAGTCCAAATTATATTTTTATTCATTAATGTCAAAAAGAATTGATACGAATAATTTTGCCGCTGCTCAAATAAATTATTTAGATACCGCTTTATTTGTCTATTTAATATCATTAAAATTTCCAAAAGAACTGAATTAAAAATTTTGTTGCTCCTCCCCTTGAGTTTGTTAAAATAGTTAATTTTTGTTTTATAATCTGATTTTAATTTAAATTTTTTTATCGAATAAAATCTTAAATATTTTAAGTAGATTTTGATAAATTTTGTCAGCTGCTTCCAAACAACAATCTGGTCTTAACAAATGCTCACATTATTCTTTACTCATGACAATCTGATAAAACAAAAAACCTTTCTAGAGACTCTCTTTAATAAGTCTCCGTTGAAGTTTTCATGCCTTTTTTACTCTTTATCCTAGATCTTTTCTTTTCTGCTTTTTTCATTTCCCTGCTGTTTTTAAAACGTACAACTCCAACCACAGTCAGGCATATATATACTATATACTATATATATTATATATATCCTTATACTAATATAGATATATATATTTATATATATATATATATATATATTATATATATAAGGGTGATATATTATATATATTTATATTAGGATGCACCGGATCTCGAGTTCCGGCCTTTTCAAAGATCTCCGGCTCCGGCCGGAGACCACTTAGTCTCCGGTCTGCTTTCTCCGGCCTGAGACCGTATTATTTTAAAAAGTAGTTTGAAATAAAAAAGTTAAATCATGGAAAGTATAATTCAAAATTCTCCAAATTTCAGAAAGAATTATTCAGAAAGTAGCTTATACATAATAAATTTTAACTTACAATTGTAATTTACTGTTGTAATATATTACATTATTAAAGTTAATGAAAATTACAATTATGAAAAATAATTTATTGAAATATAAATTTTATCTCTGGAAAACAAAAGTGTAAAAAAACTTATTCTTAATATTTTTTTGTTGTAGTGATAATATTAAGTCAAGCTAATAACTAATATTATTATACCTATAATAATATATAATAATATGGAAATAGCCCTATATACACCATTTTCAAATAGACAATTATTTTGCTATAACCAAGTGTGAAAGACGTTTTTGATATCCAAAAATGACCACCCCTAACAAAAAATACACACTTTTTATAAATCTAGCTTTAAAAAATGCAATACAGAAATAGGTAAATGAAATTGGTAAAAGCACTTTTAAACTACATGCCATATCTTACCAAAAGACTAAAAGTGTATATGATATATATCCTTAATCTTGAAAAATATTAAAGAGCTTTTTAAGTTTTAACAAACTAACATTTGGAAAACTATAAATATATAATATATTATATATAATTTATATATATATATACTATATATATATATATATATTATATACATATATATATATATTATATATATATATATATATATATATATATATATATTATATATATTTAACTTTTAGACCGCCCTATATAATAGTATATAAATATATATATATATAATAATATACTATATATATATATATTAATATATATATATATATTATACTATTACTACTATACTATAAAGCTACTACGTATAATTAGGGACTTTTTTTGGGCATATAATAATAAGATATATTATAAAAAAGTTATTGCGATTTTTCTCTACTAGAATGCCTAACTTTGAAATAGAATTTTTTGAGGAAAAATGAAATATGAATGCTCAAATATAAAAGATAGTGAAAAGAAAAGTTAAATAGCTTATGCAATGCTATTTAGGTATAACCATATCTCTAATAATTTAAAATTCAAAAAATGACTCTTAAAATTATAAGCACAAAGTAAAAAGGAAAGCTGATCATGTGTTTGGAAGAAACAGACGAGATCCCTTTAAGTGACATTATTCCCTTTATATTATCATTACGCAGCCTTAATTACGGAACACCCAAAACTTTCAAAGCTTAACAGATATGTAGTATGCCCGTGTTTTCAACAACAAGCGTTGGTGACAGCTCTTAGTTTCGTAAATGCGTAACTAGACTGTTGAGTAAAATAAACGATAGTGAGAAAAGGCAGCATTTGTGGGTGACTGCAAAATCACTGTGTGAATCGCTAAGCACTTAATAAACCAATCAAATCACTTGTGCTGTTGTGTGCATATTTTTTTTTGCACTTTATTTTTACAATGATGATAAATGCTTATTAGTTTTCAAAAACAAAGAGCTCACAAATCTGGGAACACTAAAAGCAGCTACCCTCTTTGATGAGCCAATACGCTTCACTCCAAGAATAGAGTGGATCGTTATTCTAGCCTCTCCTTTGGTCCTTCGTTGTCTTCCCTTCTTGCTTTCTCCCCACCATTCAACTGAATATCCTTCCTGTTTTAAAATGCCGGCTTTTTAATTTAGCAGGTAATTAGTAATAACGTTCAATAACTTTTTTTATCTAATTTCCATTCAAAGTTCATACCTCACGGTTTAGCCCTCTCAAGGAGTGTAAAACTTCCCTAGGGTAGTACATACTTAAGCATCGGACCAAGGAAGGATGCTGATAATGCTCTTGTGTTGGATGCTCTATCTCCTCCATATCTATATATATATATGGGGGGCCCTATATATACATACTATATATAATATATATATATAATATATATATACCTATATATATATATATTAATATATATCTTATTATATATACCCGGGGGTATTATTATGTAATATATGCCTCCTTACCTCAGTATAATGGAAAGTTTATTTACTATATTTACTATATATATATATTATATTTATATATATATTATATATATATAATAGAAGGTAAGCATAAATGGAAATCATTCTCCGGGCCTCGGCGGAATTAAAAATTGCATTCTCGGCCTCCGATCTCCGGCCCCGGCCAAAATTACTCTCCGGTGCATCTCTAATAATATACTTACTATAAGGTGAGTAGTATATACAATATAGTAGATATATATAATAAATTAGGCCGCCTTATTATTATTATCTTACTATATATATATACTATATATATATACGGTATATTTACAAAAAAAATATATAGAAATAATAAATAATATATATATATATATATATATATATATATATACTCGATGATTTACTATTATAGGCCCTTTTTTAATATATATGTACCTATCTATATTCTAGAAGTGCAGAGTTAAAGATTAGATTATTTGATTGCTAAGTCAAGATTTGTCATATTAAAGTTATTTTTTTATATAACCACTTTAAACAATTTAATTATGGGGAAATTAAGAAATGGTAACTAAATCGTGAAAATTTGTTTTACGTTTCGATAAGCATGTATACTCCGGAGTGAGTCTCCTCCATCAGAGAACTAAAAAAACGACTTACAAAATATTTCAAGGACACGAAAAAATATAAAAAAGAGAAAAAAATAACTGATATACATACAAAACTAAAAAATTGTAAACTATAAGACTGTCAAAGGCAAGTAGGACAGGATGTGCGTCACATTCTTAAATCCCTTTTTATCTTATACAAAATATTAATTACTTTAAAGCAAGTTCTTAATATGAATCAGGGGCCTGTAACACAACGGCTACAAATCCTACAGTTGTAGGATTGTAATTTTTTTACTTATACCTACAAGCCCCGTAACACAAACTTTTTTAAAGACCTGTAGCTACAAGAAAAAATATTACAAGTTTTAGACCAAAATTACAAGTTTGGCAACATTTGAATTAGGTCTGCTTTGTGTATTTTTGTATTACGAGGTTCTAATGTTATAGATAATATTTCCTTTGATTTACTATATTACTTTTCTTTTGTTTACTTTGTTTTTTCTCATCCATCATGTCCGAAAGGGATATGAATAGTGTTGAGGACGAAAATCTACATACATTTTGCCCTTTCCCTTTATAGCGAATGTTATTCATGTTTGTTTACATTCAGACATTTTCGTAGTCATTTGGTAGTTTTAGTTTTGTTTTCCCATTTTTATGGGTTACCTTTCTGTTTCTAATTTTAATAATGTGAATAAGAAACCTTTATTTTCTTTAAATAAAGTTTTTATTAAATATTTGTGCATTTAAAATAGATATATTTAAGTAACCAAAGCAACTAGTCTATGATGATTGCATTAGCTATTGTGGAAGCTCCCAAGATATTGTAATTATAGAGGGCTACACAATCTTAATAAACATGAATACCGGTATTTAAGAGAGATGGTAGAAGCAGTGTGTTAGATGTTGCGAGAAGAGTTGGCTGCTCAAGATGACAAACTAATTTGATCTAAATTTTGTATAGATTTTCGGTACAATTTTAGGAAATTTCAATAAAAAAATAGCCTACGAAAAATCATAACAAATAGACTTCATTCACAGTGTCGAAATTTAAGTAATAGTGGAGTTGAAGAAATTGACGAATTATCAATATTTTTTCCACTGTTAATCAGTTTTACATTTTTTGCCTGTTCTAAAAGTACTAAAACGGTGGTGTGGTGCCAAACTTGACGCATATTGTAAAATTTTAACTTCAAAACTTGGCCACCAAAAAGTTTGTTGATTTGTTTAAAATCGGATTAGAACCCATTAAGGGTAATTGTTTTGAGTGATTGCGTGACTTGGAATTCCACGAACATAGTATATCAAAATTATAAACATTGCCGAATTCTCAAATAGTGATTGTAAAAATATTATTTGCTAAATTTTTTTATAAGTTTTTGTAAAACAATTATCGCATAGTATTTTCAATAAAAATATAAAATAACTTCCAAAAATTTTAAAGTGGGAGTAATTTTCTCATTTTTTGTAGGGGAGGGTATCGCTAATTGAATGCTTGTTCCGATTTTTATAAATCGATCGTGCCGGTTTAATAGATTTATGCCACTTCAATCAATAAGTTTCGAATGATCTATATTTATTCTCTATTTTCAGAACAGTTATTGATATTGGAAAAAATATGTAATGCAATCTCGATATATATAAAAATCGAAGCAGCAAGCATCTGATAGCTTGTATATCTCCTCTTAAAAAAATTCATAATTGTGCCATTTAAAAATTTTTTGGAGCTTCATTATATTTTGTGAAAGAAAGTTACTTATGGTGTAAACTCAATCGAACATCGAATTAATAAGAATTAATAAGTTTCATTATTAATATTCTTTTTTAAACATCCATTCCTCTGTAAGTGAAATGTTCATAATCTTTGACTCTTTATACACTATGTTCGTGAACTCAAGTCACCAATACTAAACAATTACCTTAATATGTATCCGATAAATAAAATAAAGATAAAATTTTTTCACAGAGAGATTAATTCAATTTATATATGAGAGAGGTTTGACACCACTGTTTTAGTACTTTAAGGTGGGGGGCTGTATGAAAAAATATGTAAAAAAAAGCTGATTAACAAGAAAAAAATATTTGATAAATTCAGTTCATTTGGCTTCAGACTCCCACTATTACTTTAAATTCGACCACGATTGAATGAAGTTCTATCTTTGTTGATGATTTGTTTCACTAGGCTATTTTTGAAAAAAGGCAATTCTATTGAAAATTTACGCTTACAAACGTATACAAAATCAATAAAAAAAATCAAATACATTTGTGTCGCAAACAATATTGATTGAACATAAATGTGTTATAGTTCTTAACTACTGGTATCCTCCTGTTCATTCGAAAGATTGCGCTGTAGCTCTCAGTATAATCAATATATCTATAGCTTGGGAGCTTCCACAATTTATCTAATGCAAATCATTCAAGACTAGTTGCTGTTGGTTACAATTAAATATACTGTATCTATTAAACGAATGCACAAATTTATAAAAAGAACAAATTGAAACGGAAAAAAGGTTCATATTTCACAGTTATTATAAATTTGAAACAATACAATTAATTTAGTATATACCTTAAAAATCCCCTAGGATTTAAAAAAAAAAAAAGGAAATTCGTCAAATCCAAATTTTGTCTTTTTTATTAATATATCCCGGCTTTAGTTAATAATAATAGATAATTTTTTTCCTTTTTATTAATTATATATGAGGGATATTGTAAAGTGTAGGTTAACTAGGGTAGTAGGTAGTAGTAGGTAGGTGGAGGTGATAGGGGCGGGGTAGTGGGTGAGTGAGCGGGTAGGTGAGCGTGGTAGGGGGCTAAAATAAATATATACGGTCAAATAACTCGAGTATTTACAATATTAAATAATTATAATAATATAATATATGATTGGAGTGCAAAATTATCTATTATGGCTAATTACTGTAGGGAGACGCCTGATTAGGATGTACTCGTATACGGTGAGACTGATTACTTCTAGTATGTTCAACAGTATTGACGATAAATTGATATTTTTATTGTTAACGTGTTTCTTTTACAGTATTTTTAATTCCCAAAATGTACAAGTACTTAAAAACAGCCTGTCGCCAAGCCTCCTCATTAGCCAAGTGATATAAATTTGTAAGGTCGATTTACCAAGAACAGAATTTTTTGTTGTCTTTCACACATTTCGCATCGTTTAGATATGAATTACATCTGTAGTAATTAACTAAGTGTGTATTCGGTTAATTAATATACACAAGATAAAGAGGATCGCTGCTTCTTAACTTTTAACGGAACTTGGGCAATAATAACCTTACAGACATTTTTATCAAAATATTTGAAAAAATCAAATTTTATATATAATAAAAAATGAAAAATAAATAAAAAATGAAAATATCGTTAAATTTGGCAATTTTTTTTATTTCAACCATATTTGCCAACTTCCCACCTCTTGGATTAATCAACACATTTGAGGTGTTTTTATAAAGAAAATATCAATTTTTTTTAGAATTCTGTGAACTCTAACTATTATCCAAAAATTTTGTTTCAATTATGTATCATTGTTTATTTTTTTGCATAATCGATTTTTTTTTCCAATGTTATCAAGCGATGTTGGGGATTTTATTAGACAAAATCGTACTTAAATAATTTTTAAAAATTAATAATCTTAGATTAGATAATGCCCCTTACAGATTTTTTTAAGTTAATAAAAAAAAAAAACAATTTATAATATATATTAACTTATTAAATATAAAAATATTATAAATATGTAAATATAAAAATAACATTAATATATACCTATATATATATTGAAGATATATAATACATATATATACTTATTATATATATATAATATATACAGTACACTACCTATGATCTATACAGTATATATATACACCGTATATATTATAGTATAGCGTACCTAGTTGGAACAGAATTTCCTTACTTTATAGTATATTATCAATATAAATTTATATATATAATATTATATATTATATATTATAATATATATACCGGTATATATATAATAATTATATATTTAATATATATATATATATTTATATAACTAAGTAGGTGAGGGGCCATAATTAAACTACATCCGGATGCTACGCTTATTTATATTTCGTATATATCGTTATTTATTCCTATATATCACTAGCCTTCTCGTTCAGATTACTATATTTTATATACGCGCCTAGGATAGTATAGTAGGCCTGCCATAGGGTCTACCCGTTATGACTTCTAATTCTGCGGGCCGGGTCAGTTAACTACTATAGATCCCTCTATTTATCTGTATTAATGCCTCCACGGCCTATTATACTACCCGCCAGAAGAAGGATTCTTGGGGGGTAGTGAGGGGGGGGGCGTGGTACTTATACTGTAGGGGTTATATTTAGTTATATTATATATATATTATCTATATTATATTATATATTGTTAGGTTAATAGTACTATATAATAAAACCATAAATATACATAAATATTATAAATATGTATAGTGTATATGTGGGGAATCATGTATGAAGTTGTTACGTTCTTATTTTACTCTTTGGTCCACCTTCTCATTGCATTTATCTTATGAATGACATTTCTTCTGGAAATTATTGATACTTCAAAATGTTTTCTATTGGATCATTTTTCACGACTTACAAAGAAATTAAAAGTTATGTGTCTCTACATTTCAAGGGACATAATGTGGACTGTATTGCTGAGAGATTTTTTTGTTTATGTTTGCTAACAAGTATCGAAAAAAACCGTGTTGATCATATGGGATTAAGTTTTGTGCATCCACTATTTATTATACCTGTTTAATTTAGCTCTTTTATATAATTATGATCTTAGTATTGTAGAGTAAGCGGGCAGAATCACTGTATAGATCCATTGAGTACTATAGAGTGCATTTGATGTTTGTCCTTAGTAGACTATATATAAGTAGTTAGTACCTCTTAATATACATTTATATTATATTATAATTATATACTAATATATATATTATATATATATATATATATATATATATATATATATAATATATATCATATATATACATTATAACTATATTCTCATATAATACTATATATAATATTGTATTAATTATGTCTTCTTCATACTGAAATGAAGATGGTATAACAATCTTAAATCTATTTACTGTTTAGAGCCAATTAACATGAACCATGTTGAAAGTTTAGACTAGTTTGCTTTGTGGAGCCACCATTTTATCTAAAGTTGAGTTCCTTTGGTTCTATACCTATCTTTGATATTTCAATAGGAGATATCACTAATTTTTTGGTAATAATTTTATATTATTGAGTATGAACAATTGTTAATTTTATAAACATGATTCATTTGTTATGATCTAAAGTCTTTAAAGCAGTTTTCTTTGAAGGGTTTTGCTCAAATACCTTTTGAACTTTGTGTTAGTAATTTTAAAAAGATACATTTTTATATATTATATATTGAATGTTGTTAATGAATGATAGTTTCTTGATTATTAAAAGATTAGCTTATGAATTATAATTTTTACTTTATATTTTTTATAATTCATGAATAATTATCTGTTTATTGATTACTTAAGTCATAACCAGCTACCTCAAAATCTTTTCCAGTGCTTACAACCCATTGTTTATATATATTATATATATATATATATATATATAGATATTATAATATATATATATATATATATATATATATATATATACTAGTTATTCGATATTATATATATATATATATTATATATATATATATATATATTATATATAGATATATTACAGGCTAAATCATATATCACCACATATTGTCACTTAATACACATATAGGAATTCTCATTACAAACAATCTTAACACACACACACACAGTATTATATAGATATTCCACACAATTCATTCTACCCAACATATGAAGATATGCATATATTTTTATAAATTAAAAATATGAAAAGAAGGAAAAAAATTAGTTTTATCTTTTTTCAAATAGTAAATAAAATGTTAATAAATTTTATCTTTTTTTTTTATTTACTGAGTAAAGTATTGCTATATTATATATATTATTTTAGACTATTATTTGCTTTGTTTATTATTTGTTTCATGTGAATTTAGTAATTTTGATGTTTATGGAAATGATAAATTTTTTTATGTGAATTAATCTTTTTTCCAAGGCTAAAAAGGACAACATCTCAAAAACCAAGAAAGGAGGAATGGGAAAACCTAAGTTGATAACCTAGTACTATACATTATAGGGGAAGGAGTCTCCCCTAATTTGTGGCCTCTGTGCAAGAGAAAGTGGGCCATTAGTAGAGCCTATTGCTTCTCCAAGTGGGGTTTCTACCATTTCTCCTACAAAGAGGAGTCATTAAATAGTTGATGAAGAAGATCATGAAAAACTTGGCTGCCACTCCCATTGTGCATCAAAGTAGTGATGGTACGTTTTTCTTTTTCAATGGTATAATTTGAATTGAATACAAAATGTATTAAATTTTTATTATTATTATTATTATTATTATTATTATTATTATTATTATTATTATTATTATTATTATTATTATTAATGTTGTTGTGGTTGGATTTTAAATATGTTATTTACAATAAAAATTAAGGTGGCGCCGGTAGCAATTGATAGTGTTTAGAATGATTGGAGAAATGGAATAGAGTGGAGGGTGCCCCTACTATCATAGCAGATGATTTTGGTTATGTGTGTGCTAATCTGAAAGAGGTTTTGGAGAGGATGGTAGAGGGATTTGGCAGAGTGGTGTAAAAGGAGGGTTTGGAAAGTAAACGTAGATATGCAGTAAGGTATGTTGTGAGTTGAGGACGTCCTCGGTCTGAAGTTATGTTGGATGGTGAGCAACTGAAGCAAGTGTCCAAGTTTAAATATTTAGGATGTATGTTAGATGCAAAGGAAACGGATGATGCAGAGTGTAGTAGGAAAGTTATTAATGACAGGAAGGTGGCTGGGTCTATTCAATCCTTGGTGGATGTAAAAGGACTAAGTCTTGAGTGGGCTAGGGTCTTACATGATGGTATGTTGTTACCTGTGTTAATGTATAGTAGTGAGACTAGAGGTATAGATCTAAAGTACAATGTGTACAGATGGACAATCTTATTGGTGTGTTAGTTGTAGAAGAATTTGATAGAAAAAAAAAAAAAAATTGAGAAATGAAATTAGAAAATAGGAGTTGATTTGGTGTGAAGAAAGGGGTAAGTGAGAAAATAAAAAAGTATGTTGAGATGGTTTGGTCATGTGGAAAGGATGGATGATAGTCTGTTGGTTAAGTGGATGTATAGTCGTGAGTTTGCTGGGAATCGACCGGCTGGGAGAACGATGAAAAAGTGGATTGAGTCAGTAAAGGAGAAAAATGTGAGTTTGGCAGAGGCGAGAAGAAAGGTGCATAATGAGTGAATCGAGGAGTTTTGTGAGAGGGTATGGTTGTGGCCCATCTGGGCCAAGGAATGAACCATACACTTGACGATATGCCATAGTGAGGGTCCGTCGCCGGCCCCGGTGAAGCTCTAGATGGATTTTTCTGACTGCAGTGAATTCTCACTAAAATTTACAAGGGGGCTGTAAGACTGTGCTTTCTTTTCGACTTGCGTCATATTCTTCTACTTTTTTTTGTTTCCAGTACATGCTACGCACCATACCCTCAGTCTTTGGGAGAGAAGGTGAATAGTGATGATGTTGATGATTATATATATATATATATATATAATATATATTTTTTTATTATTTTTTTTTTTTTTTTTGATTTGTATCGTACAGATCCACCACGGCCACAAAAAGGACAGTCACACTGGGTTGAAGTAATCAACTCATTGGTGGTCCTGCAATACATATTTTAAATGTCAAAGGAAAATTTGGATGTGCGACATGAATATTCAGCCAAAAATAAATAAAAACTAAAATAAAATAAAAAAATATATATTTTACATTGTAAACTCTTCTTATATAGATAAACAAAATCATATGTCACATAAAGAATAGTTCAATTCTTTGAAACACCAGAAGACCCTAGTTTACTGCTAAATAGTGGAAGATTCAGAAGAAGGTTAAGGGATAACCTTTAGAAGGTGTTTATGGACCAAAAGTAGGAAAAAATAACGACGACGGCGAATGGGGTCCAGATGGGACAATCCAATCGAAATATGGTGGAGCAGATCTGCAGGGGTATGGAGATCAGCAAAATGTGGCAGATCGGAGGATGGTTCTCGTAACATGTAGTGGCTTGAGTGAAATTGGTGTGGCCAGTACATATGCGCCTGCAATCATATATATATATATACTATTATATATAATATATTATATATAAATAGCTATATATAATTATATATACATATATATATATATATATATTATATATATATATATATATATATTATATATACATTATATATTATATATATATATATTATATAAATATATACTATTATATGACTATATATATATAGTTATATTATATATTATATATATAACAAAAAAAATCCAACGCCTTTTAATACTTTTCCGGTAAGTTGCTTCCAGTGCAACTGGAAACAGAAAAGTAGTCAAAGAAGAAATATGACACAAGTCGAAGAGAAAGCCCAGCCTTTAATTTTCCCTTCTATACCTGTTAGTGAGAACTCGTTGGTCAGAAAATTCCACCGCTAGACGGGACGCGATGGACCCTCAACTATGACCTTTCATCAATGTGGGGTTCATCCTTGTCCCAGTGGGCCACAACCATACCCCCCCCTCACAAAACCCCGCCATTCACTCCTATTATGCACCTTTCTTCTCGCCTTCTTTCCCTTTTCATCCAACATACTGTATATCCTAAATATTTAAACTCAGACACTTGTTCCAGTTGCTCACCATCTAACATAACTTCACACCGAGGACTGTCCTCACTCACAACCATAATCTTACTCTTACCTACGTTTACTTTCAAACCCCTCCTTTTACACACTCTGCCAAATCTCTCTACCAATCCTCTCAAATGTTTTTCAGATTCACCCACACATAAATACGCAAATCATCTGCACCCTCCATTTCATCTTCCATATCTCCATCATATTCTATCACCAATCACCTGCCACCTCATTTACACTATTTATATATCTTTCATAACTATACCTAACTCCATATACAATAATATTTAATAACAAGGAGACATAACACTAATTCCTGCCTCACTCCGCTTATAATATATATAAACTATAATTTATATAACTCTACATATTATTTAATTAATTAAAATTTTTAAATACTTAAGTATATATATATATAATATATATTATATATATAATATATATATAATAATTATATATATAATATAAATATATATATATATAATATATATATATATATTAATATTATAATTATTAATTAATTATATATATATATATATATATATAATATATATATTATATATTATATTAAAGAATTCATCTTGATAACATTTAATGACATTTTATATCGTATATTACACATTATCAGTAATCACGCTATGTAGTGGTAAATTTGGTGGTATCCTGACATAAGATGCAGGAAGCTAATAAGAGTATGAAAGTTACGAATCCTCACTCCAGAGTGCCTCGATCTAATTCAAAGATAGATCAATACTAAATAGGAAGTTACAATGATCGTAGATGTTATATGACGTAATAAGCATAAGGTATTGAAGTATTCAAGTGCTGAAAAATGATTTGTCAATCGTGGAATATATTTTACAATCACGCAATGACAACTACATAAGTAGTACGCATAACGTGGTTATTCAAAAATTATTACTACCGTAACTCGACTTTCATCAGTGAACTTCGAGCTCCGATCATTCAGACTCCATCCTATACTTCATCATTGAAAAATAATTTACCGAACTCCGACTCCGATACTCTATTCATTGATAAATAATTTATCAGACATCCGTGACTTCCGACACCGATGGAAGAAATTCCAAAAAATTATCAGTGAAACTACGACACCAAAATTCATAAAGTATCGACTTACCAACACTCTAAATAATATAATCTATTATGAAAAAAGTATAATATAGTTAATATATATATTAATATATAAATAATATATATATATGATATTTTATATATAAATATATGATTTGTTCTGTATGTCTACATTTATTATTTTAATATATATATATAAATCAACATAGAGAAACATTGTGATTTATATATTATTAATATAATATATATTAAATAATATATATATATTTATAATATTATAATATATATATATATATTTATAATACTATTAATATATATATATATATAATATATAATTATATATATATATAATATAATATATATATATATATTATATATAAATATATATATACTATATATTTATATATAATATATAATATATAGTATATATAATTAATAATTATATATAATATATATATATATTTAATTAATTAATATATACTATATATATATAATAATAATATAATAATAGTTTAATTATATATTATATATATATATATTATTATAATACTATATTAATATATATATAATATATAGTATATATTAATATATATTATAATATTAATATATTTATATTTTATATATATATATATATATATATATATATAATATATAGTATATATATAATATATATATATATATGAGAGTATGTTTTTACCTGTATTAATGGCTATAGGCTGTATAAGTATATATTATATATATTATATTATATTGTAGTGAGACTGATGGTTGGAAGAAGAGTATTAAATAGATCTAAGTAATAATGGTGCCAGTTTTGTCAAATCTGTTAATATGGTTGATTAAGGTTTTAGAGAAAGAAGAAAATATGAGAGTAATGATATACGTTTTTAGAGAATGTATGTTGTTGTTGAGTAGGGTAATTGATAGTAGAGTAAATAAATGAAATATTATACGTGATATAATAGTTATATATATTTCATCATATGTGAAATAGGAATGATTATAGTGTCGGAATTGTTAAGCGCTAGGATATGTATTATAATAGTGTTAGTGGTGAGTGTGCTTGAGTGAAATTATCGAACGCGGAGACGAGAAAAGTGATTTGTAGTTCATATATAAAGTAAAAATGCCTGAGAGGAGAGATAATTGTAGTAAGTATATAAGTATGCGAGATAAAGAAGACTATGTGACATTAATATTATAGTAGTGTAATATGCGGTTTTTTTTTGATAGTGTGTAATATATATGATATTGTTTATGGCCATCCTGGCCATAGTAGTATATAATTTACCCCACATGATACGTAGAGATTGCCATGTTGAGGGCCGTCGTACTGTTTCACCTACTAGGAAGCCCTTATAAGTGGTATTTTCTGTGAATGACGATACGAGTTTTATCACTAAAAGTATTATAGGCAGCTAGTATATAGGTATAAGGCTGTATACTTATTCTTTTCGACTTTCCGCCATATATTAATATTCCTTATTCTTCTTCTACTACTCTCTCTCTTTCACTATATGTTGTCTTAGTTTCGCGACCTTCTAACGACTGTAACCGCCGAGTTTTGTGTGAGAGAAGGTCGTAAAAGTCGCTATGGTAGAAATGATGGGATGATGATTGATAGTCTGGAATGTAAGTATATGAGTGCAGTAGATGATATACGTATAACTAGAGAGCTGCATCACAGTCTAATATACAATACTTACATCTCGTAGGTTTTGCAATGCAGCTATACTGAGCGCGGCGTAGGCTAACCGCTCTATATAATGTATCTCTATCTAATAATTTGGGTATCATATACTCCTATGTATCAATATACCTTTCATATACCATTATAACACCTACATCACGAAAACACTAGACCCGCTTCATTCACTTCTTTATTATAGTCCAAAATGCAACCGTCTATCATTTCAATTCCTTTCCATATGACAAAAAACATTCCTACTAAAATAAACTCTAGTATTATTCCCTCATTTTTATGAGCTACTTTATTTTTCACACCACACATATATCTCATCGTATATAACGTTAATCCCGCTCATTATCAATATGTTTTTCTTACATAATTCAAACCCGCTCCTAAGAGTATATCATCTGATAACACATTGACACTATATATATAGATTGCGATACGGCTCCCATAGGTCACAATCACAAATACAGCATATTGTTTTTTCATTGGATTACTATACAAGTAACAGATTTCTAAAGGGCCTGTTTTATTGTATATAAATGTGTATATTTCAGAGGTACGAGAAGAAGTCAAAACGCAAAAACAAATGCATTCGTTATAAAAAGAGAGAGAAGAATATTAATACAATTGTTATAGTGCATTCTGACAGAAGAATTTTATTATATAATAAAGAATACTTAGGGGTCTAAAAATTTTACACAAAACCCAACTTGAAATATTGCAGCAGGAAAAAAACATGGGACTAAATAGATCGGAGTTCACCAAAAAAATCTTACGGAACCGATCACTACTACTGCAAGTTGAAAGGTAGATTATATTCCGCCGAAGATTATGAAGTAAATCATGAAATTAATTATGAAAGTGGTGAAACATGTTAAACGTTTTTATTTATTTTTTTTTTAGTTAAATTTTTTTAATGTAACTTTTAATTTTAAAAATTAAATTTGTTTCAGCAAAATTGAATTTTTATTTGCATATATGAATTTACATTTACTTTTATTACTTTTTTAATCTTTGTTTTTATATAACGTCTTTTCATCGTAAATCAATCCAATGTACAATAGAGTTCTACATTGTCATCCTTAATTTTTACAGGAAGTATTTACCACTACAGATGAACCAATCGCTTAGTTAGGAGTTAATTGATAGTACGGCATAGTGCCAAGTAGGATGTTTATTCCTTTAAGCTATGTTCACATTTTTAAAATTATTTTACTTGAAATATATTTTTAGTTTTAATTTTAGTAGGCACAAAAACTCAACAGCTTGAAAAGGATTTCTATTTTTATATCTTTAAAGATATTCAAAGATTTTTCAAAGACCATCCAGAAAAAGCAATGTACATTAGTTATCTATGGAAACAATAGAATTTAAAAAGCGTCAAAGAATTAGAAATAAGTTTTGAAAATGTCAAAGCAGAGTCTGTAGGTTAAAAAGAAAAAAATTTTTTTTTTGGTCCTTGTAAGCATTCTTACAAAACATAAATTTGACTAAACGAACACAAACTTAAGCATTCTTACAGTTTGTAAGCTCAAATGGCAAAAACGAATGCACCTTAATACAGGATTGCTTAAATTTAAAAGTTTTTAAATCCATCGCCTAATTTCTGTTTCTTTTTTTAGCAGTTTAATATTTAGATTTTCTAATTTTATCTAAAAACATACCTGTGACTGGCTTTTCTTTAATAAAATAATTAAACTAAAAAATAACTTTCGATCACCTTTTATCCACCCAGTTTGGTTTTTCTCAATCCATTTCCAATAAGTATAAGAGAGTGCAATATGATATTTCTATTAATTAATGAGTGATAAAAGCATTAAAATTATTATAAAATATATATATGTAATAATTTATTATTTATAATTATATATAACTGTTTATAATATGTAAATAATCATAATTATTAACTAATAATGACTAATTATCTATTCTTCACACAATACGAAAGGTGTAATAATAATAATTATCGGATAAAAGATATTTATGTTAAATAAGATTTATTATAGAGATGCAATTGCATGAATATAGTGTCAAATAAGAGAAATCAATAGTGTACAAAATGAGTGTAGCCCTTATAAGATATCTCTGTTTTGACTAAAGTCCGTCGCACTTATTCTCGAAATCTTATTTAGGGTAGTGAATAGTTTTATTCACTAATATATATAAATTCCACGAACTATCTCGTACTATTTCATTACTATAATCTTCGTGTAGATACCGTTTTATTTATAGATTTACTATGTCAATCAGCACTCAATATAGTAGTAGTTTGTTATATTAATTAATTTCTAGCTTTAACGAGTAGTATTTTTAATGTGAGCTTTTATTTCCTTGTGAACATCTTGCAACCATTTTTAACAAAGTCACATTTCACAAATACTGTGACAAACTTGTGATCTTCTTTTGTGTGAGTCTTGAGTGTGATATCTGTTGATATAGGGTTCAATCCGGACTGTAGAATTGGGATATGAAGTATAAAGTACAAATAATGTCTTAGCGTTAATAGCATATCAATCTTAATATTATAGTCTATTAAGATACAGCGAACATAATATATCGTGCATGCCTAAGGCTCGAGTGAGTCTTTTTATTCCTTTCAGTGCTATGTATTACTTAATGTAAATTATTATAGTATGGTTATTATAATGAGTGCTTGTAGTTTCAGTAGTGCGAGATCTGACAATCTTCTTTTACATATAGAAATTAAATAAATACCAGAAATCGTCCACTAACTTCATTCTGAGACGTGTTTATAGAATAAATATTCTCTTCGCGAACGTTGCAATTTAGTATCATTCCACTATGCTCGGTGTGTAGAGAGACTCGCGAACAATCAAGTAAACTTGCATTGAAGTGATGTTGTGATCCTCAAATCATCGGCACAGTTAACTCATAGATTAATGGATAAAATAGTATAGAGGTATCGATGAGTCTAAAAAGATAAGTTCCGCACCCCTACTCCATTCTCTACTCTCCTAGAATACACACGTTACGAGAGACTGACTTGCACCGAGCCTCTTGAGTAAAAAAATAACAACAAACTTTCATACAAACAACTCTCTTATCTCATATACTACAAACTGGAAACACTCGCCGCCTACGAATCCGTGACCTATCCACTCCTAGCTATCTCACTCTCAAGTAGTTCATCACCTCTTCTCCCGCCAGCCAAAAATGTTACTCACGCCTCTCCGCAACTCCACACTCTGCATCCTACCGTTCACATCCTCCGTCAATCCTCTATCTTTCTTTAACATCTCCACCATCTATACGTCAACTACTCATATAACTTTTATCACGCTTTCAATAATCTAAGTAGTAATAATTATTATCAACTTCTATATCTATATATCTATTAGTTAAAGTAGAACAAAAGTAGTTAAAATTAATTGTCACTTATATACAGATCTGATACAAAATGATTTATATTACTTAAACTATACATAAAAAAGCTCTTTCGATTAACTACCATATAGGTTAAGTTTTCATTTCTATACTACCAAAAAGTTAGTTAATAAATAGTTAGACTGGTTGATATAAAAGGAAGAAGACATAATAATAAGTAGAAAAGACACAGTAGATGATGAAACTAAAACTTTTTCAAGTGGTATATCTAGATATATATATATATATATATATAAAATATATATGTATTTTTTTTTGCTATATATATTAATAATATATATATATATATATATATAAATATATAATATATATATATATATATATAAATATATATTATAATATATATATATATTATATATATAATATAAAGTATATTATAATATAATATATATATATATATATATAATATTAATATATATATATTATATATATATAATATATATATATATATATTATATATATTAATATTTAGAATATAGTATTATATAATGTATATATAATTAATTAATATTATATATTATATATAATATAATAATGATTATATATATATATATTAATATATATAATATATATATATATATATATATATATATATATATATATATATATATATATATAAATATAGTATTATATATATATATATTAATAATATATACTTATATATAATATATTTATATATATATATAATATATATATATTATTATATTAATAATATATATTATATTGTATATAATATATATATATTAATATTAATATTATATATATATATATTATTATATATATATAATAATAATATATTATTATATATATATATATAATATATTATATATAGTAATATATACTCTGATAGTATATTATTGTATATACAGATATTAATATATATTATATTATATATATATATATATATATATATATATATATAAATATTATATCTTATAATAAACCTACTAAGCATTTGTTAGTATATTATATATATTATGTGAGGGTGTGAGAATTATTCATAATTTTTATTATTACGTTTTTTATTTTTATTATTTTTATATTGCCTTATTAATCAACTGTTAATTATAGTGCTTTATTATTTTTCAATTAATTTTATTTATTTTATTTGTAATATGGGTTGGACTTTGTTTT
The DNA here is from genome assembly GCA_015478945.1 of Trachelipus rathkii. Lineage (NCBI taxonomy): Eukaryota > Metazoa > Arthropoda > Malacostraca > Isopoda > Trachelipodidae > Trachelipus > Trachelipus rathkii. The sequence goes on from JABUQX010055519.1 coordinate 56,238, forward strand.
ATTAAGTATTGATTTTTTATTATAAACCTCTATTCTCTAATATCTTACTTATATATATATGTATCCCTATGTAATTTATACTTCCTCTATTAAGACTGACTTATTTTAATTATAAAATCCTTGATGGTATTTTATGATTAATTACATTGTTATAATAATACTAATCACCTTATATGACTGTCTTTTACTTTGCTCCATTTAATCTTTATAATTTATGTTTACACCAAAGAATATTGATGTGATCTGAGTTGTTAATATAATTCCCATTTTGTTATTGAGTTATAGGCGTTCGTATGTCTAGTTGGGAGTGTGGCATCTTGGTACGAGCTATGCAATCTTTTGATTGAAGCGTAAATAATAATAAATTTTTAAAGAAAACGCTTGTATAAGATTGTTTAAGTATTTTTTTTATATTTTCTTGAACGAATATCACTTTATTTATCTCATCAAAATCGGTCAGGTCCTGTGAAGCGTAGGAGGAGGTCGAGCACCATACACACACCGCACGTTAATAATATTTCTAAAACAGTGCCGACGTGCTAATCTCCTATATTGTCAGGCGTGATGTCACAACGCGGCTTTCCATTGCAGACCAGACACATTAATGAGTGCCTCACTCGCGAATAAAGTAGTGAAGAGAACTGTACCATCACCATAGCGCGCAGTGGACATATACCGTCAGCAACAGAGTCCATGCCTGTGTATTGGAAAGAGACACACAACCACGCTTAGAGGTCTGACTTATGATTGTGCCTTCAGGATTCTCTATAATTGGCATTGCGTATATCTACAAGCTATCCTAATAATACTTTATGTGATTAAATATCACATAAGCATTTCTGCTGCCATCTCCATAGCACATAATGATGTATTACATTATTTAAACTTACTCTCTTTATATCTGACCCTCCAAGAGATATCGGTTCTCTGTTTATTTGAGACTTAGAGATTTTCTGTGCGATTATTTTCTTAGGAGTTTCTATTCTTTCTCTATCTAACTAATGAAAACCCTAGTTATAATAATTCCTACTTTCTTGTGTGTTTATTACTCATATCGATTGTATGTGTTCGATGAAAATTGATATCTTTTTAATTATTTCTTCTCCAAATATATCTGAGGTACTAGATCTTGGCGCATGCCTTTTTGAAAATTGTCTTAGTACTTTTATTTCTTATAAGTTTTATAGTGTCTTGTGATATTATTTGCCTTTAATTACGAATAAACTTTTTTTCTTCATATTAATTCCCATCTAAGGAGGAGTGTTCGTAAATAGGCTACAAGTTTGTCCTCACTAGATGACTCAAAGTCCCTTGTTCCCTTGTTTTGTCTAATTTTTGATTCAATTTTGTAGGTATAGAAGAGGGGGGGTAGGAGTTGAAAATAAACATTCATAATGTAATTGCGGATATTAAAAATTTTTCATTATATCTAGATTTATATATTTTATGTTAATAATTTATTTTCATTTTAGAGTCATTTAAGAATATATACATATATATAAGAACATTAATGGTTTAACAACACTTGCGGTTAATTTCCTAGATTGTGAAGCAAGGTATTATACTTAGTATCGTAAAAGTAAGTATATCTTATAGTGAGGGAGTATATTTATTGTCCTAACTAAGAATAAAACCCATAAGACAGATATATTATTGTTCTCTTCATATATCATATTAATCCTGAATCAGTACATCCTAGATAAGTATTTTCAAAATATTTGTACTCAGTATTCTCAACTGCTCCTCTCTTTATATAAAGTGTTTATAAAAGACAATCACACAACTACATATCTAGGGTCAACAAATAGAGAGATAGAAACTACTAAGTATATATTTGATGTAAACTGATGCTCTCATACTATGACTCCCACCAATCAGAAAAAGACAACTTGTATACATGACACTAACCCTCCAATCAATATAAATCATAAGTAAACGTATTAATGCACAAATGCTTTTCGTTAGCTTTAAATAAATTATTTCTATAATACATTGTATTTCTGAAGTAGAAAACAGATAAGGAAAGAGGTCAATTTTTTCCTATAGAAATCAGATATACTGTCATTGTATATTACAAAAGTACGTAATTTAATAGTGTCAAAGTAGGCACTTAATGATTAGAGCTTTAAAAATATACCTAACTAATAATAATTAACATAATTGATATATTACAAAAGTCGCGACCTATAATGGTCTACACAAATGAGACTGCCATTTATCAATAGTATTATCTGATGAAGGCCCCTCAAAGTTCTTTGTCCTAAATAAAATTATAAAAGTCAGAAATTTTTAGGGCAAGTGGAATGAATGATATAAATGATTTTTATACTTATAATATATTTCAATTCTCTAATTATTAACTAACAATAATTATAATAATAAAATAAATTAAAATAAAAAAATTATAAAAATAATATATAATAAAAAATCAAATTTAATCCTAGACAAACATAAAGAAATTACAATTAAAAAGAAATGTTTTTAAAAATTATATAAGTGCATCTTAAAAAAAAATTGTTTCTACCCACGTTCTTAGAATTGTACAAATATTGCTACAATTTTTATGTCTTTACGTCATCTTTTCTGAAACACAACCTACAAGTTTAAATAGTTGTGTTACGGAAATGTGGTCTACAAGAGCTGTATAGATATTACATATTGTAGCTACAATTTTTTAGAAGATTATGAATTATCTTTATATACCCTCATAGTATTTAAATCCTTAATCAGATGGTACCTTACTTTGATAATTATGCCGTACCGATTAATAATTAGTTGAAGAATGCTATCTGGGATCGGTCTCCAATAATTGTAACTAGAAAATATTATACAAGTGTAACAAAAAATCGTACAACTGTAGGAATTGTAGCCGTTGTTAGTGACAGGCCCCGCTGATATAAATCTTTTTATGTTATTTTTGATATTTTTTAGGTATAAAATATATTCATTATTATATTACTGATATTAATTATTATTAATTTATTATATATTATTATTATTATTATTTATATAATATATTATATTAATTAAATATATCAGGTAAGTTATGTAAGCAATACTTATTTGAACACTAGACTATCTTTCTGATTAAAATTACTTTTCAAATAAAATTAAACTAAAGAATATACGGTTTCGTTATTATATATTATTAATATATATTATTATCAATATATATTTTATATATATATATATAATATAATATATAATATATATATATTTATATAATATATTATATATAATTATATATATTAATATATATATATATATTAAATTAATAGATTAATAATTATATATATAATATATTATTTATATATATATATTATTATATATATATATTATATATTAAATTTATGAATAACTATTTATTTCTGGTCTTATGAATTTGATATGGAAACAAACACCAGAAAAGTAACTCACCATATCTCAATCAATTTTCAAAATAATTAGCAAATTAAGATTTAAGTCCATATAATATATAAAAAAGTAATTATTATGGTTGATAATTATATAGGAGTACTATAATATTATAATCATTTTCGAAATAGGATATTATTTTATTTATAAGTTATACGTATAGGATAATTAATTAAATACATATAACCAAATAGAACATGATCTATATCCTATATAATCATTTAATATATATATATATATATTATAATATATATATTATAATAATAATATTAAGTATATATATATAGATATATTAGATAATATATATATTTATAATATTAATTATATATATTTATATATATATATATATTATATTATCTATTATAATATATATAATATATATTATATATTATATATATAATATATATTACTTAGAACAATATTGCATATAGGTAATTTTGGGACACTTTAAGTAAAACTTGTCTCCCTCCTTATTTATTTCTATACTAATACATATTTTTGGATATAATTTTTTTTCCTAGATACAAATTTCAATATACTAGGTCACTTATAGATATATATATATATATAGTCAATATAGCACACAAAGAATATGCCCATGAAAGCTTGATAATAATTGCTAATAATTTAAAGTTTAATATGTAAAGCTCTTCATTTCACGAACTTTAGTTATGAATTGGTTACGTATAGTTGAATAAGGACACATTATAATGGGGTGGAATTAATGTGAGATCAATGTCGATTTATTGATTGACCGATATATGAATATAGATTTCTTATTTTGATTTTACTTTACTTATAGTAGATTTCTTGTATATTTTAAGTAGTAATACCTGTTATAATTAAGTGATAAATGAAGACTATTAATGAACATTTAAATTAGATTTAGAATATATTATGTTTGATGTCTATTCACCCCGGTATAGTCGGTAGGGTGGTGCATCGAATGGGCACAGTTACTGGGGGAAGTGGGCATGTTTTAAAGAGACCGATATAAATTTATAATAATAAGTTAAGTAATAGTGTTTCGCGGATGTAATTATTCTACACCCAGGTCAGCTGTGGGGATTGTATATTTAAAAATAACCTATTAGGTAATAAAAAATGTTTCATAATAATAAAATACATAAAATAAGAACAACAACGGTGTTCCTATTCGAGCGTTCGCGGAATCAATATCATTTCTCTCACGATGTACCCAGATACCCCAGAAGAGGGGAGTGGGGGTGGATTCACGGAATATGCACCGTGTTCGGCTCCCATCATCTCGCTATCCATGACACCACAAACGAAGACGGTACTTGGTGCGCAGGTTTGAAAAAACTTAAAGCTCCCATGAGCGCCTAGTCTAGTTCATCACGCTGGAAAGGAAATCAATAAAAAATACTCTCAACACTCCTCTCTCATTCGGTTTGGTCTACCTCTAATACACCACAGTTATAATAGAACAAATAAATATACGTCGAATTAGAGTTTACAGAATAATAGAATAGAATATAAAGTGCTAATAACCCACACACACACACACTTTAATATATATATATTTTATATGGATTTTCTTATAGAGAATATAAATAGTATTTCATAATAGAAATAGATAAGAGATTGCGATTTCTCAGACTAGTAACGAGTGTTTTATTTTCCGTCAGTTACGATCCCCCTTTAAATGGAGGATCTATCCACTTTTGTACAGGCTAATCGATGCACGCGCGCGAAATAAAAAACTATAAATCTGATATTAGTCTCTGAATCTTTCTCAATATTTTTAAGTTTTATGGTTCTCTCCCTATCACAACCCGGACGAAACATAAACCCTAATAAGCAAAATGTTGCCAGACCCTACATATGCATAAAAACTGATTCACGAACTCGAATTCTAAGATTATTTTCTTTATTTTTATATTTGGTGAAACTATTATTCGTATCCCATTTTAACGGTGACGGGGCCTTAACTCAATTAATTTATACTATATAATAATTAATATGAATATATATATATTAGTATATATATGATCATATATTAATAATATATTAAATATTCTATATACTACTACGTTTATATAAGGGGTATAGTAGTATTAAGTATACGCTAGCTATACTGTGAGTTATTAATATATTAACGGATTTATTTACATAATATATATAATATATATAATACTCTATATATATTTAAATAATATATTTGTGGAAGCTTAGTGATTAATTTAAGATTCATTAACTCATCCTTAATACTGGGGAAAGGTAGTATGATATATATTATTAATTATATTATTTATTATATATAATTATACTTCCATTACTTTGTTTATAATTTATTGCTGAAGGGGGGCGTATAGGGTATAGAAATTTATATAATATATATGATTATATTAGAAGTAGTTTACGGGCGTACAGTTTTGTAGCTCCTACAGCTTTATTCTCAATAAAGTATATAGAGATACTATTTGCTATAACTTATTGATAAATAATAATAATCTAAATATTATTATATGGGATAAGATCAGAATCCGTGCTAAAATTTCAAGTTGTAGGTATGTTATACTCTCAAGAGAGGGGAATATGAGGTGAGCGGGGTACTATCGTTTACAAATAAAAATAAACCCCCCCCCTATATGATATATAGATATATTGGGTGGACTGCGTTATAAGATATTTACGGTGTACGCCCTTATTGTGGCGGCTCGATGCAGGGTCACACTTAGATTTAGGCGACTTTAATAAATCTTACCGTGTTTGAGGATGTCAGATCAGACCGAAGGTCTGTGATTGACTGATACGCGTGAATACAGGAGACTAACCAGAACTCGAAATGATTGAATGATTTGAGTATCTGTACTGTAATTGTATTTGATCTGTTATGTATATCTATATATTTATAATATGAATTTATTATAACGTAATGTGAGATAAGAAAGTGTATCCTCGAGGTTCACTTTACTGAGTGTTGTTCTTTTAATAAAAGTCTAAATATACCCTAGCCGTAGTTTTATTCAGGCGTCGGGCGGTTCAGTCCTCTCGGCACAGTGACCTTATCGCACCACACCGCGCCCGCCGCACCGCACGCCGGCACCGCTGTTGCTCCGTTTGCGCTCCTTACGCTCTAGTTAGAGTTTTGAGAACATTTATCATATGAGTTTATACTCTGTCAAACTTTTATTTTAGTTGTTACCCTCTTAGTTTGCGGTTAGATTAATCACGTAACCTATCGTTCTGATAGTTAATGAAGTTTACATTCCCGATGGAGAACCTCACCCTTCACGAAAAGAGGTCTATCGCACACAAGATTAATAAAATTCAAATTTTACTTTGATGAAAGTGAGAGTGTTGCCTTGGAAATTTATTCTGAGGTATGATAACATTAGTAGTGAGTAGGATATCTTAAGGAAAGATTGTAGTATTGGAAATCTGAGGGGAGTTGGGTTCCGGGCCACCGGTTGCTGAGCCCATGACTGTGTGAGGGAAGATCTTTCCCGTAGTGATAAGATCAGATGCGTTATAAATTCAATTTAAATTTGATAGACAAAGAGATAAGAA
>JABUQX010055520.1:0-15000 GCA_015478945.1 Trachelipus rathkii
ATCTATATGTAAAGGAATTCATTAACGACAGTTTAACATAATCGTTGGTATAATAATATAGAGAATGGTGCATAAATAATGCATATTATGAGTACTATACAGAGTTATTTAATTGCATAAGTTGACCATGATAAAGATAATTAATTTTAGCTTGAAACGTTAATATTACTGATTTATTATCACTCATACATTTTAATTAATTATAATAATTATTCATCTGTTATTTTTTATGTACACCCAATGAATAATCATTTTTTAAATCAGAAATATAAATAGTATATACTGAGAGTAATTATTAATTCATTATATAAACATACCATAATCTTATATCTTACTCTATTAGTGCTAAGTAGAGAAGAGACATGAATCTAGAGTCAATGTATTAGCCTCTAGCAAATGTTATCCTATCATCAACGTAAAGACTTCTTATAAGGTATTATAATAGAAGTTACTATTCATGTTCCTCCGTTTATATTTAATAGTGTTAGACTTCCATTATACCTATATATAAACACGTATATATATGAGAATAGTTATTTGCATCCGCTACTAACTTTTGCCATTCGATATAAATTGAAACTTGAATTCAAAATTTATACATGAACTCGAGTGAGGTAAATCGCACGCTCTCTATACTTTTATTTGAATAAGTATTTATTATTATATATACTCTTAATATATAAATTTATTAAAAACCTGAAAAACAGCTTGAAAAAATCACGTATAAACTAGATTCTGTAATAGATGATATATAAAATTATCCAGTGTGTATAGCGAAAGTATTACTTTGAGTTTAATATACTATTAATAAGGTAAATTTCCTTAAACAAACCTCAGAAGGTGAAGCTTATCGAGCCCAAGCAGAAACATCACCATTAAAAAATCTCTTATTCATCTCTAAAATATACAATAAATCTATGAAAATAGTAAAAAGAAGTTTAATATGAGCATGAAAGGAGGTGGCAGTGTTTCACTACCGATATATCTATTTTTACGTCATAGCTCACCTTTATTAAATATAATATAACGAAGTAGTGGATATCTACCGTAAATAATGAAGTAATTGGCTAGTATAACTACCATATATAGTTAGAGTTATTATAGAGTAATAATGAAGTTATAATAATTAATTACTACATACATTCTTGAATCAATCACAAATACAACCAACTCAGATCTATACATGCTATTAGCTAATATATTTTACTCAGTAACAGTACAGTAACTATACACAATACAGCACTTACTAAGGTTATTCATTCTCCAGCAATATTCATAACAATTTACAACACCAGAGTCCTAATCCCAGACAATTTTGATATTTACTATGAACTACATAATTTCTGATTCAATATCATTTTATTACTATACCATAAAGGTTTACATGATCCCAAGTTGAATATATACCACAGAATAATACAAGTTATAACGAATATAAATAAGTCTTAGGATCATATTAAAAATTCAAGTACATTAACATTCATCTATACGAATTAAAACGTGCCTTAATATCAAGAAGCTACCTAATACAGAAATTTAATTTAAGATATATCTTAAATAACTTGAATCATCTATATGCCTAATATATATTATATATATATTATATTATGTATATCAATATAGTATAAGTTTAATATATTCCACTAGGTAATGAATTCAACTACACTACCCGCGGGAGGTAATTTACCTTGTCTAGTTCGAATAAACAAGTAATATACTTTTAAATATAAAATTAACCTGGCATAGAGAGTCATTGCCTATTAGTAGTGATCGCAAAGCTTGGAACTTAATTATGAACTTTAATATAATAATTATTAAAGATTCAAATTTATCATCTAGGATTAAATGTAATTTATTAAGGATAAAATCATAATAATCTAGAATAATAATGAAATAATTTAGTCATATAGTGTATATATCAAATATTGTTGAAGTTTGATATAGATTATTCTATTCTCACGTGAAATTGGTAAGAAGGGTGCTGTCTTTAGCTAAGTGTTAAGGTCTACTATATACAATACTAAAAACAAGTAAAACTTCAGACATATAACTTCCCCCGAACTTTAATCTTATTAAATACAAAAATATTAGCAGACTTGGATAATATTACCCTCAAGAATGTTACATATAGACCAGATATCAATAATAGTCCATTACAGGTATACTAATATAATATATAATTTCTATATCTTTTTCAATGAATAAATTTCACTATTAGTCTTTAACCAGAGGATAAATTAATATAAAAATATCCTCATATACATAGTAAACCTTAAATTGGATTAATTAGTAAATTTAATGTATAATTATATATAATATATTAATATATATAATTAATATTAATTAATATATATATTATATGATATAATATAATATTTATATTATTAATATACATAAGTTATGCAGCATTACTATATGGAAAGTGATTAATGATTATTATTAATATGTTAATGTATATATTATACTATATAGTTTTATATAATATAATATATATTGCTTTATATATATTACAATATATATAATAAGTATATATATATATATATAATATATATAGAACTTAACTAAATAATAAATAGACTTAAGTTTTAATTATATAATGTTGAAATAGATTCAGTTATATGATGTTTTATTAATAAACAATACAGAACCATAATTTTTTTTGGTTACTAGTATGTTTCACCCTTTTCAGTTATATAGACTATTAGAATTATTTACTCACCGTGAGCCATATAAAATTAATGACTCTATACGTATATATATATCGGGAAATTTGGTAAACTATAATATATGTAAATTCATATCCGTTATTAAATAATAAGATATATATAACCAATACATTTATTTTTTAATTATCATTCAAATAATATTATATTTATATTATATTTGGTTAGAATAAAGCACAAGTTGATAGATGACCTATTATATAGTATTATGAAAAAATATATATGATCGTAATTTCATATGCGAGCTTTGATTATAACAGTCGAATATACCTAGATCACAGTATTGTTTTTAGTTTCAGTCATTGAGTAAATGTGTTAAAATATTCCCGTTAAGAAGTAATTTAAATTTCTTTAATTATTAACTATAACATTTTGAGTTCACCAGTTTCTTCCCATATTTAATTGATACATAACATTAATTATTAAAAGTATAAATAATATAGTGTAAATTAAAAGTATATAGTAATAAATATGAATATATATATAATATTACTATATATATATATAATTATCGAGGAGTATATAATATTATATATATAACATACTATTAGTGAGAGAGTGAATAATTACTAGCTTGAATGAATTATAGTATTTTTATTATGGCTGTTCGTATTAACTCAGTAGAATACATACAAATTAATATTACCTTTTGTAAATTATATTACAAATAATAGTTGAAAATTCTTAGATTATAATATTTAAACTATATTTATTTAAATAAATATTTAAATTATAATATAAATTATAAATAATTTATTAGATTGATAATGAAGTACACGTAATAAGATAATTAATTAAAGTTATATATTTCATATATATTATATATATATATATGTTAGACTTTTATTTGTTTGCGAGTTGTCAGACTTTAGACCTCTATAGTCATCGATGTGTATTACAAACACATCAGACAATGCCGGTACAGGACAAGAGAATATTTGATGTGATATAAGTAAGAGTATGCTCTAATTAATCTTATTATCTATATTATTATTCTTATTATTATTATATTATTATTATTATTATTAAATTTTATTATATTTATTAATATGAGAGACACAAAATAGTTTTTATGTGAGGTGTGGATTTAATGAATGTTTATTGAGTCTATTATGACATATATGTTTATTCATATATTATTACTTATTTTAACTTAGAGTAATACATATATAGTTTAGTCAAAGATAATCATATTATTAATGTAATGATGTATGTGAATGATAAAGTCTCATATTTTATTTAATCATTTAGTAACAATTAATATATCACTCTTTACTCGAGTTATCGTATAATATTTCCAGTATTCAGTTAGTACTAATCCATTAATTGACCTATTTACATTATCTATTTCGTATTAAATGTTTTAGTGATCTATTTAGAATTATTATAATGATATATGTATTAATATTAATAGGGTTATCTTATAATTGCAGGAGGATATTCATGATGGTATGGGTTATCCAGATTTTATACTATTTGTGTACTACGATTTATCGGTGCTAGATGTATAGATATAGAGAGCTTCTAGAGCCAGCATTAAAAGATAGTTGATTCGAATAATAAGATACACATGTGGCGTTGCAGCTTTGGTGTGAGAATAGAGAGTAGTATAAGAGCGGAAATGTTGAGTCCAAGCATGATCCAAGAGACTGATTGTTCGCTACTTTATAAGGAGTGTGAGGGCTTAGGAGTTTCATAGATCAAAGTCACGACATATTAAATGTCACGGCAATATTATTAATTTACTTGATTATTTTACTATTAAATATATAAAGGATTTAAGATATTGATATTTAAGCTGAATGATCTGTATCCATGTTATATACACATAGCCTTTTTACTTTTTATATAATTGAAATAAGTGTATAATAAATAGCTTCAGTACAAAGTAGAACGATTATAAAGAATCGAGACGAGCCATAGAAAATATACTTGTTGATATAGCGGTAACATAGTAATATCTTTTATGAATGATTATATTAAAAAATCATTTCAGTACATACTTCAGAAGTGAGCTCGACTATGTCTTTCCTATGTCTCTCACAATAGAAACATCTTATCTCGTAATAGACACCTAATATTATAGATCGAACATCTCTATATTAGAAATCTGATTATAATAGATTGCTAAACCCACATCGCTGTGAGATAGATAATGACACTATGTCTAAATACTCATATAGTGTAGATATAAAGAGTTTAAATGAAATGGTATTGACATACGACAGAACATCAGACATTCCATATCACTGTGATCTTATGTGTTAGTAGCTGATGACAACAAGGATTTAGATACGATACATCACGCGTATGTTGGGTTTCAATAAGACGCAAACACAGTTTTTAAGGTAGATAGTATAAATAAAGAAAATATATGGCCAATATTGAGGGGTTTTCACACGATTAAGCATATTTAATCCTCCAGAAGATTTAGATGCGACGAATGCGCAGTTTAGAGAGGGAGGATTTTAATAAGACCAAGAAATTCACAGAAAAATACGATCGATCTCTGAGAGTAATGATGTGTAAATAGAAAAAATATTAAGTTCAAGAAAGGTAGGGGGTTAAAAAATCAGAACAGGTAGCTGGTGAATGATGGGTGGGCTAACCATAAACAGTTTATTCATATATAAAAGCTAGTGGATGAGAGCACTGAACGTTAATCATAAACACATCGTAAGATTCATGAAAAAAATATTTGCATTTAGTTTGTGTTATGAATATTTTGATTTTTCATGTGCCAATAGCTCTGCATGAGTTTGGAATCTAGCATTTCTGGAGTAAACTATATATTCTCCAGATTTTGAGACACATACCCGAGTTAATGAATCCTAGTTAATCTTAATTAATCAATCTTAAACTAGAAGATTATGCTTTACCGTATGTGTATTAAGTAACGGCAGATATATGTGCGATAATGAATTAAATTAGAACGCAGGAATTTGATGAATTAATATCCTACATTTTCTCAGTATTGCTATCGTCATATGGATAATTATGGTATTTATAATTTAATTATGTAATTGTAAGTCTAGATTATATTATTATGATTATATTATTATTATTAAAATTTATAAAATTCAATTAAACAATTATTTAGATATAAATCACTAACGTATAAGCTGTATAACGTCCATTTCATATTCATCTATAACATTTCAGATATTTAGCATATGAAGAAACTTCACCATCATCAATATTTCTAAAAATCATGAATTCAATATCTAATGAACAGTACTATATATTTAAATCGATCGCGATTTTACTACTACGTTATATTATGGTCTATGAGTTCAAGGAAGATGTGATTTATTTAGAGAAAATATTATATATAAATACTTTTAATTTCGAGATTTACACACAGTCCTCGGGGATAGACCAGGGTATTATAGAGTACCACTCTATATTTATAGTACCTCAGACAAGCAGGAATGAGATTATGGAAGATACGACACACCTCCTGTATTTATCTTTGGACCTTAATACGTTTACAGATTTGTTTGCGCCGGAAATTGGGTGCGGGAGTGAACACGAGCTTGTACGTAGCTAATTATTTCCTAAATCTGAAGTATAAACTACTATTATTCAAAACACTCATTAATTATGAGTGCAGAATAATGAAGAAACATCTGATACCTTGCTATATCATTCTGAACTAATCAGGATCATAAATGACTCAGTACTGATTTACGTTGCGAATTATGATTTTAATTGCGAGTTCCATTTTACGGAGTATTTAACATCGATTGTCTAAGGGCATGGCTTACGTTTTATATGAATATAGTAGAACGTTTGACCATCAGTCAAATGCTAAAGGACGAAATGTGTCGTCTTGTACAATCCTGGTGAGATTCATAGTCTGACAGAGCTTAATATTTATAATTAATATTTCATAAAACAAATTTAAGGCTTATGCAGAAACATAGGATCCCCATAGACCGTAATATTTATATAGTACTAGGAGGTTGAGTTATTTCATTCACTATTAATATAAGTAAGTATCTAATTCACTTGTTTATCTGCTTGTAATGACTTATACCACTTCAATTAATTTAGGTTTTATTATGCTTTACTTCACTATTTAAATTCTTTCTAATTTCCTTCTTAAAAGTGTTATTATATTAGAGAGAGGTAATGTAAAATACTTATACCAAATGTCATGAGTCTGAGAATCAACTTATCTTCATAGATCTGAAGGCTTCTTATCTAACGTATTCATAGATGAGTGTAATATTTATATAAATTATTCTATAAAGTTTATTATTCCGTGAAGTTTATCAATGATGGTATATAATAGTATATAATTTTAAGTAGTTAAGTAGTTATAGTTAAGTACGTTATAAAGTAAGTTATAGTTGTAGTATATTAGTATGTAGTATCAGTAGTAGTCATACTAAGTAGTATAGTAGTAGTTAAAGTAATTACTGTTCATTAATTATGATCTACTAATAAAATGACATATAAAGTAAAACAATTATTTTATAATTATTTATTATATTATATTTTATTATTATATATTATATATTATTATTATTATATTTATATATTTATAAAAAATATAATTATTTAAATTATTATTGAATAATATAATTAATTAAAATTTTATATAATAAATACATAAATTTAATTTATTTAATATAAATAATTTATTTTAAATTTACTTAGTGTTTTTATTATTTATATTATTGGAAAAGTTATTATTATTATTATTAATTATTAATTATTATTTTTTATTATTTATTATATTATCATCGAATTGATCTATCCAATTCATATGGCATGAGCTCATTATTTCCAAAATAGTGAGGGGTACTAAATAGCATGAAGAACAAGAACATAATAAGATAGAATAGTAAGAGAAAATAAAAGCAAATAAGGAAAGATAGTATATATCAAGTCAGTAGATCCACAGTTCCTTGTCATTAACCCATAATTCAATGCAGTGTGTGAGCGCAGAACAGTGATATCTAGTACTTAAAGAGAGGAAGATTGAATAAACACCGAGCAGTAAATGTTATCCGGTTATTGATAAGGGATTATTGAGATGTCAACAAAAAAGCAGCAATGAATGGGCATGGATAAGTAAGGAGGCAAAAGCGCGCACCACAACGAGTAAACCTTGAATATCCAATATTTCGTACTACACAAACTTACTGTGAAAATAAATCGCCTCTTGTTTTAGAGTGCGCGCAGTGGTTGAGGAATGTGAGAGGTCAATTGGTCCCTCGAGCACATGCCGTTGTAAATACCTATAGAAAAGTGATTGGGCACCAATATCACCTCGCGAGAAAAGAGGGTCAAAGGAATTTAGAAAGTATTGGACAGTTTATTAGTCTCTTAGTCTTAGCCTCAACACTATCCAATAAGGAGGGTGGAACCGATCCACCCCAAATGTGAATAACGTATTCCATACAAGGCCGAATAAGACTCTTATATAACTGGAGTAACTGAGAAGAAGAAAAAATTCACGCAATCTGAACACATTCCCCAGCTTCATTGAGACATGTTTAGCAAACCGAATTGAATATGAGGTCTCCAAGAAATTCACTTTTATGTTCAGTCCAAGAATATTTTTGTTTTTACAGGTGAAACATTAGAGCCGTCAAAGGGGATATGGAAGTTGGGAGGTGTTTTAGGGATGGAGATATGAAGAAAGAAGTTTTTTTAAAAGAGTTGAATTTCCCAAGAATGCGGTTAGCCCACTGAGAGAAATCCCGACCACATCGTCAAGAATTGAATCGAAAACTGAAGACGAGAGGCAACCCTAGATACAAACGATGGAGCACATTTGAAATGAGTGGAGGAATGGAGAGTTGACTCAGCAGCATAAGAGTGAATAACAGATTTAGAAGTCCAGCTGAGAAGAACCGTTAAAGAAAAGTAGGAATAAAGGTGGAGTTAAAACAGAACCCTGAGGAAACACCACTATTAACCAAAAGAGAAAGAAGTTACTCCATCAACAAGAGATGAAATGGAACGATCTTGAAAGAAACTAGACAGGAAGGTAGCTTAGAGAGTAGCGATGCGTGTCATATCCCTGTCAGAAGCTTTAGATATGTCAAGCGCTACCACACAAGACTCCATAGTTCCCTAAGAGCATAAGACCATACGATCAATGATAGATATATAATATATATATATATATATATATATATATATATATATATATATATATATATATATATATATATATATATATATTATATATATATAATATATAAATATATATAATATACTTCTAAAACTATTTAATTTTTTAATAAACGTAGATAAATCTGAATCGCGAGTCGCGAGCAACATTAGAACGGCAAACGCGACGCAAACATGTTGCCCGAGCTACGGGTATGGGCCATCACTGATGTAGGGAATACTAAAGCCCCCTTATTAAGGGTGGTTCATTTTCCTAAAAAGGAAAGGTTATATCTTTTCCTAATGTCCATTACTTACCTCTCAGTTGTCACATTTAGGGTCTGTGCGGAATGCATTATAAAGGATGTCGAAGTCGACCGTATCCATTCAGCAAGACGGAACACACTAATTGTGTAAAGTTTCATATTAGAAAGAAACAGACACTTTAACCAAAAACATGATGGACTATTTTTTTAACGAGTCAGAAAATCTTCCATATTATGCTGTTAGAAACACCTTCTAGAAATAAGGGATAGGGTGTAGATTATAATGCAGTGTGAAATTAATTAATTAGTTCATTCATTAACTTACTCTCACAGTGTAAAGATAGGGCCTGATAGAAGCTCCGTTAATAATGTATAACGATAGGGTATTCGTTGGAACAAAATTACAAAGAGGGTATGGACTGGGTGGATTTTTCTCTAAATTATGGAGAAGTGCAATGCCTCTATTTAGAAAAGGAGGTGAATATAAATAGGTAAAAAAGCTACGAACAGGGATGCATACGTTACAGGATATAGCCGCAGGAGCTAACCCCCGCGAGTCCTTAAAAAGACGAATTACAGATGTTTCAGATGAGATGTTGGATGATGTAAAGCGCAAAATAAGACGCAAGATGACGGGTCAAGGTAAAAAACGTATGAAAATATGCGTTAAGAAAAAAGGTTAAGACTAAAAGACCTCTAAAGAAAAAATGCAGTGATGTATTTGCTATTTAATTACTAATTGGCATCTTTTACATAAACATCATCATACTGTGACTGAATATAAGAAAAGCTAAATCATCGATCCGTTCATTATACGGTCAGCAGCCTCACATACAAGATGCATTTCCTCCATCCTTCTAGTCCAGACTGCTGTAAGAGTGAACTGGATCTCTTCTCGATGAACCCCACCCAGATTAGTGTAACTGAAACCAATTTCATCAGCATCAACCCATACCACTCAATTACCAGACACCGATGTCCCCTGCTCGAGTTCAATATACCCAGGTACTTCGACCAGTAATGTTAGATCCATCCAACGTGTTTTTATATCTGAAAACGAAACTGACAAACCCGATGGTACAGACCTTCCATCATCTGACGTTCACAATAGTTATACAACCGAATCCCAATTTCCTGTATACCTTTTTTAATCAGGAATTGCACAGTGTATCTCGAATGAAACTTCATTAGGTGCATCAGCTGCAAATTATCCTTATAGAAGTTATATAGAACATTTTTTAAATTATTCCGACGATGCTAAACAGTCTCATCTATCTCCAATCATGTGGTTTTTTATAGTTTCAAAGACGAGGCCGCAAATATAGATAAAGCGGGTAAAACCACAAGAGAACACAAATGAATTTTACGGACGTTTAAACGGTGACATCTTCTCTCTCAAGAAAGACTTATTCTACCAGCTGTAGATAGATACTAGAATTCGATTAACCTGTTCAAATCCTGAAATTCGCTCTTAATTATAAAAAAGAAACCCTACTGCTACGGTTGTTATGTCCTGAACTGTTTACAAGTTGTTGACAGATAGCCTATCTCTATGCTGTAGAAAAGTGAAATTACTACCCCCAGGAAAAAAAAAAAAAAAGAAAAAAAAAAAACCAATTTGGAAATCGAAAAATCTCTCTTGAACACTACAGCAAAGTATCCTATCAAACAAGTGGAAACAAAGTTGTTTAACTTTACACAGGGATTATCGAGTATCAATATCCTTAACATTGTGAATGGTAATCTGCCTCAGAAAGTAATAATAGGCATTTGTTGAACATGAAGCATACTCAGGAATTATAAAAATCACCCTATAAATTCGCCCCTTTTTGGACTTAGAGGTATCAGTCTACATGTAAACGGTCAACCTTACGGTCGGGACTATGAAATGTTATACAATGGATCGCAGTCTCTATGTTCACGACCTTTTTACGATCTAATAGCTAACACTGTTTCATGTAATGACAGCGGGACAGGGATAGATCTTGAAGAATACGCTAAGAATAGTAAATTTATATGCTTAACCGATCTCACCGCTGCTTTTCAGTCTTGGTAACGCTAATCATCTTAAAACATTTATGGAGAATGGAACAATTAGGGTAAGTCTGTCTCCTTTAGTGGAAAGTCTACATATCACCAGATCACTGTCCTGGTTATCTGGAACATCCTCAAAGCTCATTCAAATTGGAACCAGAGTTACGCAACGTGATTTGAATTCATTAAAGATAATGAAGAAGAAATAAAAAACTGTGTTTAAAAACGAACCTCGAATTTATAGGCAGTCCCGCTATTAATGAAATAGGATCTGTAAAACTAGAGAAGGATACTGGCTTCGTGTTCAACACTTCACATCGTCACATCACCTCAATAGGACATTGGATTTCTGTTTATAAGGATAAAAATGGCATTGTTTTCATCAAATTAAAAATATTAGGATTTAAAATTTTATATTGAATAATCATTATCCTTTCTATTTTTTTAAAAATAATAATGTAAATTTTATATATTAAGAACTATGTCTTACCCTGTTCAGTCCTTATATTCCAATTTATGTGGATTTATTGTATTTATCTTCATTATTATATTTTTTAAAAAATATTGTTTTAATGAATTTGTCAATATATTTGATGCTAAAAATTTGTATGTCAATGACTATATAGTTCTAATTATGTAATAAATGCATTAAAATGAGAAAAACTTGATTTTACTACCCTTTAAACTTATATAATATATATATTATATTATAGTATATATATATTTATAGTATATATATATATAAATATATATATATATAATATATATATATATACTATATTATATTATATATATATATATATATATATATAATATATATAATTTATATATAATATATATATATATATATATATATAATATATAAATATATATATAACAAGTATAAAAAATTTAAATAATTATAAAAATTTTATATTTAATAAAAATAAAATATAATATTAAAATTTTTAAAAATATATATATATATATATATAATATATATATATATATATATATATATATATATATATATATATACATATACAAATATATGTCTAAAGAACAAATGTATACAGACCCTGTAAAAGTTAATGATTCATGAAATTTCACATTGTATATAAAACTGAAAAGATAATAGTTTTCAGGAAAATTCATGTTTATGACGTCCACGAATTTAAAAGTTGCTGGTTACAAACCTGTGAATATGATATTCAGTTGAGAACCACCAATGCGTAAACCATTCAAGCTGTGTTTGTAATAACATTAAAAAGGTATAAGCTATGGGAACTTTATAACATAAATAATTCAAGGTTGCTGGTTTATTTTAAAAAACCTGGTATATTATGTGTCAATTATAATTCAAGATTTTTCTGACTAGAACATCCCTTACACTCCACGTGATCCATCAAAAATCCGCATTGTATATGCATCTGATAGTGTCTATGGTTACAGAGTAAGAGCATCAGCTGCTAAGAAAGAGGGGCACGAGATTACATACTTCGATATAACATTAAAGTATAATAATATAGTACCTATACTGTATGGACATATAGAGAAAATTATGGAAACAAACAATGTGTTTAAAACATTTATAGTCAAATGTGGAACGATTTAAAATGAAGATAACACTCCCTATCCAATCTAAAATATTTCTTCCAGATACGTGGTTTTAACCGATCAAGTCTTGATGAATATTCAAGAAAGGATAAATAAATTATATAATACAACTATAAGAAATGAGATATCTGGGAAACTATGTTACATTTCCCAAGTAGAAGACCATCAGGAATGTTTGCGGTTGGAGCGTGAAAGTTTTACTTTATACAATGTAATACACATTTGGGTAAATTCTTACTAAATATAGTAAATT
This sequence comes from Trachelipus rathkii, assembly GCA_015478945.1. Taxonomy (NCBI): domain Eukaryota; kingdom Metazoa; phylum Arthropoda; class Malacostraca; order Isopoda; family Trachelipodidae; genus Trachelipus; species Trachelipus rathkii. The sequence continues at coordinate 13,002 of JABUQX010055520.1, forward strand.
GTGTAATAAATTTTTTCATCATGAGTAAAAAGACTTTTCTCTCTCCTCTCTCTTCTCTCTCTCTCTCCTCTCTCTCTCTCTATTTATATAATAATATATATATATATATATATATATATATATATATGATTATAATTATATATATATATATTATAATCTATATATAATTAGTATATATATATATATATATATATATATATATATATTTCAAAGTTTGATGAAGTTAATTCTTCCACAAAATGTGTGTTTGGTTATTATTTCCAACGAAAAGCCCACAGTAAGGCAATAAAGCCGTAAAGACAAAGCGCATAGCCAGGGTGAGGGGGAGGTCCCTCTGGGCTAATTTGCGAGGCTATCTGCCTTAATTGAGTTATAGCTGTTAAGGTCAAAAAAACATGTTATGTTTATTACAAAAATTTAAACAGCGAACAAGGTTTTGTATAAATAAAATTAAAAAGTTTAAAGTATAAAAAAAATAGCTGTTTTCAATTATTACAGAAAACGATTACTTGAAAAGAAATACAAAGTGTGTAAACACTTTATTTAAAAAAAGTGTATATTTACGTCACAAACTTACGAAATTATATTTAGCGTCGCGCAGTAATATTGCGCCTGCCGGCGCTCACGTCGTTTCCCGGGCCCGACGCGCCCTGCGGGCGCGGGGCAACCTCGCGTTTGGTCTGCCAACCCTGCGATCGTTTAGAGAGTTGGAAACCGTGATTCAATCATAAGTGCTCTTCATCGCCGCGTTTTCTCTTTTTTCAATAGGAATCTAGGGAGGGGGTCTCAGACTCATCTTGAAGTTTTTTTGGGAAGCCTCAAAATGGAGATCTATGTTATTAAAAACATAATATAAGTACACTAATGTCAGGATGTTAAGAACATTGTTTACTAATTCGGCCACCACACCGGCTTCCACACCCGGTGCGGACCATACACATAACAATCAATCATTTGAGCCGCCATGGCGAGACTTCTTCTTTTTCCTTCTTCTTTCTTCTTTTTCCTTTTTCCACTCCTTTCATATTCTTCTTCTACTTTTCTCTTTTTCAGAGAGGGCCAACCCTTAAAGGAGGGGGGACCTGAAAACTCATTTTTGGGGTTTCTGAAACCCAAAAAAATGAGTTCTAGACCGTTGAAAACATAGATGTATGACACCTCATTTGTCCTAATTTGTGGTTGGAGCCAGAATTTCCATTCTGGCACCGCAACCATCAGCTCCGGCTCCGGCCGCATATGGTTCGCCATTTATTTTAACATAGTCATTCTATTTCATTTAATTCTCTCTATAAGCACTCACCAACCAATTTCAGGCTTCTAAGTCCATTTTTTAGGTTTTTGGGGGGCGGGGACCCCCACCCCCTACACCAACGTGATGAGCAATTGCAGCAATGTTTGCAACTTCATCTTCTGCAATTTTTAAGAGGATAACGAGTCTCTAACACCTCTTTTGCTAAGATGGTGGACATTTGGTGTCATCTTCTTACCCAATATAAATGACCCTCCAGCGGGGCTATGGGGACCTCTGGCGTTCGGAAAGTAACTACGGGCGGAAATCTCATTTTTGAGACATTCTTCCCCTGTTTGACACCCGTCACATGATAGGTTTTTGACGAAGGGTATGCCCTCTACGAAAAACGCATGTTGGTGGGTTCTAAAAACGCAAACGGCTGAAACGCCGCGCTCGGCAAATAGCGGCAATCGACTCGGCATATTACCTCAAAACATACTAGACACACCGAGCTCGGCTTTCATAAGGCTCCAGATAAAAAATGTTTGTTTACAGGTGCATTGAAGGGGGTAGGGTAATATCTAATACTATAACTCTTGTTAGGAATGAATCGATTCCGTCGTAAACCACCGAAGTCCGATTCAGCAGGTGTCGATTATGAAATTAATCGATACCATATCGGGTATATCCGCTACATACATATATCGCACTAGAAGTGGTTACGAAAGGGGGTGGGGTACTTAACTCGTAGAAGGAACAACCTAGCTA
>JABUQX010055520.1:20000-32500 GCA_015478945.1 Trachelipus rathkii
AATATTAAGAATTTATAGAGAGTATATACCACTCATGACATTTATATGAGAAGGAGAGATTAATATATAAGTTCATGTATAATAATAATATACTTCACACATAGATTCTGAGCCTAACATCATTAACTAGACCTTATTAATATGAGACATCATCAATCCCCAATACCTTCCATTAAATAAAAATGTATAATAATAATAATTCAGGCCAGCTACTGGGTGGTTCTCTGAGAAAATCTGCGTTAATCTGGAAACGAGCTTCAAAAAGAAATTCATGATACTCCTTGGTAAAATTAAAAATTAAAACTCCTAGATATATTTAACAAATTACTATACACATACTGAGGTAGTCTTCTGAGATAAAATTAGGGTAAAATCAAATAATCATAAGTATATTAATCAATTTAGAGAATTTATACTGTTCATCGATAGATAATCTATACTGAGTTGATCATAATATATATTAGATAAGACTATATGTGTTCGCACCAGTATCCGAGAGGATATTTTACATTCGAGTTGTAGAATGATTGGATGGAATAGATGAGACAGAAGGAGGATTGAGCGATGCAAATTCCGAGTCAGTATGAGATGAATTACATAATATACTAAAATGAAGTTATATTAGTAAGTAAAATTAATCAACAAAGATGAACACTCTAGATGAATTATTCTTGTAATCTCCATAAATTAGATTAATAATAATAAATAATACATCAACTAAACTATAATCAGACACAATGAGGTTACAAAATAGTACTTAGAAACTTGGTAATAAATAAATAATACTCATAATATAGATAGCACATAGAGTACTAATTTTAAGTAGATAGAGTCATTTGAGAGAGAAAATCTAAATAGACAATTTGCATAATATAATTACTTCTAACGAGAAAAATAATATAACAAAGAGCCCTTCTAACGGCACTGATTGATTCAAATTTATTAGACTCATTTTAGATATATGTCAGTCTAGTGATATTTGATATAATATTCTATATTCAGAACAATAGAATGGTCCTTTTATTAATTTGATAGATTGACTATAACCATCATTATTATTATTAGTGTCATATTATACTGTATGGTACATCATTATTTAGGAGTTAATTTTATTATAATTATTTCTATATCATTTCACGTTCTCATTTACTATTTATTTTGATCTATTAAACAATAATTAACACCTATATATTATATATAATTGTTAAAGTAGATGCTATTTATGTATTTATTACTGATCTCTGTTATTTGGATGATTTACACTGTGAGTTAATATGTGTTAAAATATTATTTATTATAAATATTTAATCCTATGACTAGATTATATATTGATTTATTAGCTAATTACTTTTCAAGATAAGGATTAAGATATTGTCTTATTATATTACAATAATTTTATTACGTATTAGTAAGATTAAATTCCCGAGTAAACACATATACCTTAAGAGTAATTCTTTGTTATTAGAGCTTAATACGATCTCATATATTATTATTATGACATTTAATTATTAGATTATTATTTTGTAATATTAATCGGGGTTGATAAGGCCATTATTCATCATGGTTTGTAATGGATATACGGTAGTTTCTGAGTAGATAGTCGGATAGTTCTGGAGTTTCAGTGAAGTCCGATGCAATGATGTGCACTTAAACACAGCGCACATTTAATTTTCTGGAGTCGGTAGATAAATCTCGTAAATAAGAGTGTACCGACGAGGTACTCTGTGATAAATCCAGATTTCTAATTCATTGATAATGCTTGAAGTCGGAGTAAGGTAATCTTTTCTGATAGAGTCTGTTCGCGAGTCGTAGTCTCCGGGAGTCGGAAATTTTTGTTCACCCGTACCTCTCACCAGCCCCTGGGGTCCTCATCTTGTGATCTTTCCTCTCTCCTCAACTTACATCCTCGTAACATCCTCTTCTCAACATGCATTCAGAAATATGGTTCGTCCGTGCGCAACCCTAGGTAAGCAGTCTTCCTTCTTACCTCAGATGTCTTCTCCTATACACATCTGGTCATCTCTCTCTCCATTCAGCTCCCTTTCAGACGCCTTCCTGTGTCTTGACTGCCATGTGGTTGTCGAAACCCATTGCTCCTTGAGTAGTAATGTGAGACAACCTCTCTCATTCTTCCTCGTACGAACACTTCACTTAACACAGCTCAGGGCTTGTTCTCTCCACTAGGTCTCTCTCTCTCGTTTCCTCTTCGCTTCGTGTCTCGAGTCTGGAACGTCCCTAGCATTTGTTCATTTTCAACATACTAGAATTACAACAGTTATTCTCGCTCTTCTTCTGAACTGTCTCTTAGTAACTGTCTGATACTTCTTCCGTCCCAATGAACTACAATAGTTTCCTCTCTCCTCCATTATAAATATTCCCTTAGATATTCGTTCCAAGATCTCTCAGTGTATTTCTTCTTCTGAATACTTCTTCGTCCTTTCTTCATTCGGATGTTCGTCTTTTGTACACTTGAACTCCCTTCAGATTCTCCCCAAGTGCTTCTCTATGCGTGAGCTCATGAGTACTTCTCTCTTCTTGTGTCGGCTCCATTTCTCCCTTCCGCTTCACCGATATCCTCTACACTCTCCTCTCTCTCCTCGAATCTTTCACACCACATCACAGATAGTTTCATGCTTAATCTATCTTTCCCTAACTCTCGGTACGCTCTCATTCCTTCTTCTTTCGTATCGAGTACTCGGTACCATGCGAGTCCTCGGTTCTTGTAGCAAATCATTCATACGTCCATTGCAGCACATCCTCGATATCTCTTCCTTGCATGTTTTTGTTTTCTCTTCCTCTCATCTTAACTTCCTCCTATCTTCTTCATACTCCATCAGTTCTCTATGACACAAAAGAAGAATAAACGAAAAGGCCAAATTAATTATGAAATAAAGTCTAAGTTACTTTGCTTATCTCTCTGTTTTGTTGCTGCTTTCTGTAAAAACTTAAACTACCACAGAAACCAGCGGGACGTAAATCGTACCTTATTATAAAGTCACACAATACCACACAATCTTCAATTAGCAAAAATTATCACATAGAATCTTCCACCCTCTCTCGAAAAAACATTCCGCCTGTACTCTCTGCTCGTTCATTCTTTCGCAAGTTCTCCTTTTGTATCGCTTCTTTCTTTCTTCAGCCGGCTATCTCTCAGATCAATCCAAGCATAGAGCCTGGCGACCCCTTCTTTCCTGTCTTCGTTTCAAAGCAAACTCCTTGTCTCTTCTTTCCCTGCATTCACCATGGCACAGGCATCTTGATTGGCGATATCAAAGATACCTCTACCTTCTGGGAGGCGAACTTCTTTGACTTTGTTCTCTGCAGCTTCTGATTGTTTATCATACTGGTCCTTTTGACATTTTTCCACTCTGCGTGAAGTTTCTCTAATTTAGTAATAGCATCTTTCACATGTTTTGTGGGAATCCGAGCTTTTCCCCAGTAAACAAGAACTTCTGTATGGTAATTCTCTTTGCTGAATCTCTACTTTTTAGATCTCAGTATTCACAGTACGTAACATTGCTAGAACAAAGTTGGCGGCAACTTGACTTGGAGGGCAATTACAACCGCTTTTCTGGTGAGTCCGGTAGGCTACATGCTTCCTCTCCTCTCTCTCTCTCTCTCTCTCTTCCTTCATCTTTTTCACTCTCCTCGTAGTATGGTTCGTCCTTTCTTACTTTCCGGCCGTGTTTCTTCGTCTGTTGGTCTCGCTCTTCTCGTCGTTGATCGCCTTCTTCTCCTCCCACCGTTCATTTCTCTCTCTCCTCTCTCTCTCTCTCTCTTCTCCTCTTCTCTCTCTCTCCATCCTTTTTTTATTTTTTCTTCTCCTCCTCTCTCTTCGTCTTTATCCTCTTTCTTTTTGGCTTTCTCCTTCTATTTTTTCTCTTGTTCTCTCTTTTCTCCCGTCCCCTGTCCTCTCCTCCTTCTCTCTCTCTCTCTCTCCTTTCCTCTTCTCTCCCTTCCCTCTCTCTCTCTCCTCATCCGTCCTTCACTATCCTCCTGCTCCTCTCTGCCTCTCTTCTCCTCGTCCTCTCTCTCTTTGTTTTATTTAAATCATTTAATTTTCGTCTCCTCCTCTAAAAAATCCATGGGATTTTTTATTCCCTTCTAAATGCTTTCTTAAAATTTCACCTTATTCATTTTTGCTTTTCTTTCTTCCCTTTTTTGAATTTAGGAATCCTACATTATAGATACAATTTTCCCCTCACTTTCCGATTTTTTTCTTTTTTTTTTCTTTTTTTTCCTATTTTTCTTTTACTTTTTTCTAGTTTTTTTCTTTTACTTTTTCCCTTCCATCTAAATTTTTTTTAATGTTCTTCTCTTTTTTATTGTGCGGCGTGCTACACAATAAGTAACATATTTTCCAAAGAAGAGATTGTTTTTATGTTTTTTGTTTGTTCCTTTAAAAGAATAGTTCATTATTCATTCCATCGTATCCTGTACTTTTCAACAAATTAATATTAATCGTATATAATTTATAATATATATAATTATAATATATAATATATAATATATATATTATTTATATATATATATATAGTATATATAATATAATATATATATTTATTTATAATATATATATATATATATATAATATTATAATTATTAATATATATATATATAATATATATATATATATATATAATTTAATATATATTATAATAATATATATATAATAATATATATATTATAAATATATTTATTATATATATATATAAATATTTATATATTTATATATTATATATATATATATATATATATATATATATATATATATATATATATAAATATATAATATATATATAATATATATATATTATATATATATATATAATATATATATAATATTATATATATATATATATTATATAATATATATGTTATTATTATATAATATAGTATAATATATAAATTTATATATATATATTATATATATTAATATATATATATTATATATATATAATATATTATATATATAAATATATATAATATAATATATATATACTATAAATATATAATAATTATATTATATATATATATAATATAATATATATATATATTATATATTAATATATATGTTAATATTATATATAATAACTATATATATATATAATATATATATATTATATATATATAATATATATATATTTATATATAATATATATATTATAATATATATAAATATAATTTAATATAATTATATATATATGTGGTATTATATATTATTATATAATATATACTATTATTATATATATATGAATATGTGGTGGTAATGGTATTAGTGCGCGATATATTAATTTTAAGTATATATATTATATATATACATGTTATCCATAAATGCCTTGTAAACTCGGCAGGCAAAGACTAATCAAGGATGCGGTGCTATTATTAATATTATCATATCATTATTAACACCATTAATAATATTATTGTTATTACTAAGGTATATCTAAATAATATATTCGTTCCTTGTCACAATCCATTTTTAGAACCTCTTCTTCCTGAACAAAATATTAATAAGCTTCTGTTATCCTTTAATCTTTGATCTCTTATCAATATCCGAATCTTGTAAAATAAGGTTACTTCTTCACAAAAAAAATTTTTTAAAAATTTTCCAAAAAATAAAAATGTTTAAAAAAAAATTACCCAAAAATTTCCTGTGGAGGGGTATACTTTCCGTTTATAATGCAGGTTTAATCTGAATTCACTCCTTCTGTTTTCGCAAGGGTGAGGATTGTCAACAACAATTTTCTTCTACAAGAATTTTCATGTAATTTTTTTTTAAGAGGTTTGCGCCATTATTTCTACAAGCCATAATGCTGAGCAAGACGGCTGTTTGTGCATAAAAAAAGGAGCAGAAAAAAACCGAGAGAGTACACATAAAGTTTTTTTTGAAACTAGAAATTAAATATATTATAGTATATACTAATTATATATATATAATATATATATATATATATATATATAAAATATAAAATATATAATATATATATAAATATATATAAATAATATATAAATATATTATATATACAGGGCATATTTAGGGGGTGCCAGGGGGGCCAATGCCCCCCAATTTTTCTAGAAAACACTAAAAATTTTAAGAGTATCATTCCGTTAATTAAATAAAGGGAAGCTGATTAAATCAAGTTATTTATTCATGTCGTTCAGGAACAAATTCTCGTAGTCTTTAGTTTAAAACTAAACTTGAATTGAAACCATCAGAGGAAAATGCAACAGTAGAAATTTCAGGCTGATATTTAAAAAAAATGTGTACAGCGCATGTTGAATCTGAAAAAAACGATATTGATTGGAAATTGCTGCAAGAAGGGTTAAATTCCAAATTATACAGACCCAACATTCTACTTCCGACCACAGACCTATTATCGCACACCCATTTTATAAACATTTTCGGATGATTTTAAATATCAGCATTAGAGAGAGGTTTTTATTTTTCTGAATCTGTCAAACCAAAGGTTTAATGTGCATAATTAGAAGATAAAAGAGTGTAAATATTTATATAAGATGATCTCGAAAAGAGCCCAAATAAAGATTAGTTAAAAAATAAACTGGGATTTATGGAAGTTGAACATGGCAATCCACAGCAAGCCGTCGCGATCAAAAAACGCAACTAGATTGAATTACCTAGTCACAAAATTTCCAAAATTTACGTCTTTGCAAATACTGGCAATTTTACCCCGTGTTTAATGCTTCAGTAGTAAGAAGCTTTTCAACATTAAGACTTCTGAACCTACTTGAGCAATTATGGAGATGAAAGACTTTTGACTTCTTCCTCTACATAACAAATCGAAATATTGAAAATAGTATGGAAATTCATCTCAGACTTTCGCTACTCTCCATTCCAGGCGCTTAAATTATAGCATTTAGGTAAGATGATTTGATAAAATCATATAATTCTTCCCATTTTTTCTTAGGAATTAAATATTTTAAATCCTACTTTAATATATAATAATAATATATAAATATATATATAATATATATATATATATAATTATAATTAATATATATATATTATAATATATTATAATATCTTATACTATATATAATAAAATATATAATATATATATATAATTATATATTAATATATATATATATAAATATATATATAATATACATATATTTATATATATATATATATAATAATATTATTTAAAGAACGATTTGTTTGGCCCTCCGAAAAATTCTGGATACGCCACTGTATATTTATATAATATAATAGATATATATTATATATATATAATATATATATTATATATATATTAAATATATATATATTATATATATAATATATTATATATATAAAATATAATGTATATTTTAATTAATATATATATATATATATATATATATATTATTATTATATATACTCTATATATATATATATATATATATATAATTAATATTATTATATATAATATATTATATATAATAAAATTAACAATAAGCAGATATAAACTTTAAATTTCTTACATAAATGAACGCATAAAGATAATAGATATCTTAACACCATAAGCACAAAACACCTTAAAAATAAATAACACAAATTAAGGCAATAAATACATCACAAAAAAATTTAATAATACAAAAACAGTGTATCGTCATAAAATACACAATACACTACTATTTGTGCCATTCCCTTAACACCAAAAACCCAAGAAACCTGAATTAAAATAAACAGCATAAGCATTAACGCTCCCCACATAAATATATTATACCAAAAAATTGCTTGTTGTCGTTCCCTTAATATCAAAAGCTCAAAAAACCTCACAAAATATAAATAGCACAAAACCTGTATATACCTCAGAAAAGTAAACCATATTACAAAATTTCCTATAAACACTTGACATTAATAATTAACACAAAAACAGTAATCACCCCCATGGTATACTGGGGGCAGGGGCGCACTTCCCCCTCCCCTAAATCTTGGGGAAATAAAAAAATGAACCTTAAATATTTGCCAGACGACGTTTTTAAGGGTTTATTAGTAGAAAAACTGAAAAAGAAAATCAATCGATAGAAAATGAAGTTGTAAATACCAATTACTAACGTATTAAAAACTTACATTTTCTAAAGAGTTTTAATGTGTTTTCGCTTTCATACCAACTTGAAGTCAACTAGCTGTGTGCTTTTAAACAGCTAGCTTCTGACAGTATTCTCGTCTAGAACTCTCAGTATCTCGATAACATTTGGCGGCTGCCAAAGCTGCTAAATCAATCACGGCGTACCCGTTGATTTTCAGCTTCAGACAGCACATGAAAAAACGATTCCAGAAATTGAAGGAAATATTACAGCAATTTTGAAGATCATAATTTTCTGCGAAACCGATGACTTTACTTTTAAGAGGTATAGGCCTGCATGAGGGAATTTTTGAAGACCTGATTAAACTTCGAATAGAAAGTGGTGATGTGGAATTGAAAGAACATATTCAAGGACAGAAGATTGCCGTCTGGACATCTCCAATGGTACAAAATGAACTTACCAATTTTTGTGGAATTATCATAAAAAAAATGATTGTCTCGGATGCAAAAAAAAATTAGTGTCTACTCCATATTGGCCGATGAAACTGCGGATTTGCCAGGCAATGAACAATTATCTATAGGATTAAGGTTTTTCGATTTTGAAAAAACTACTGTTCGAGAAGAATTTCTGGAGTTTGAAGTTCTTGAAGGGATGGATGGTAAAACCCTTGCCAAAATGACTGATTTGTTTTTAGAAAAAGAAGGTTTGGATCCGGATCTGTGCCTTGGTCAGGGCTACGACGGCTGCGCAGCAATGGAAGGGAAAGAACATAGAGTTCAAAATAAACTACGGGAAAAATATAAAAAAGGATCATATTTTCACTGTGTAAGCCATCGGCTTAATTTGGTCATTAATGACCTAAAAATTATTCCGGAAATTCGAAATCCTATAGCCACAATAAAAAAAATAAACTTTTTCAGAGACTCCACCCTATGAAGAAAATACATTCTCAACTTGAATAAACTTTGTGAAACCCGTTGGACTCAAAAATATCATAGTATTGCTATTTTCCATACAAATATAATAAAAATCGTTGAAGGGTTAGAAATTGTCAAAGAAAGGCAACAATCAAACAAGAAAAACCGCTTTTCACAAAAAAAATAAACACCACAAAAACATACCATGCTCTAAAATTACTGTCATTCCCTTAAAACTAACAGCCCAAAATACCTCACAAAAAAATAAACAACACAAATATATTTAGCACCTCACAAAAACATACCTTACTCTAAAATTACTGTGTCGTTCCCTTACAACTAATAGCCTAAAACACCTCACAAAAAAAAAAAATAAACAAATAAAACTATAATATTACTTCCCATCCAATCGCGTGCTAAGAAGACGTTTTTTTCAGTCCCGTCTTTCTATGGAAACACGAACGATTCTAATCATTTTACTTCGCCTTTATTTCTTCACGCTGAAATTTAACGCATGAACGAAGTTTTAAAAAGTAATCAAAAATTGAAAATGAAATTCACCTTTTTTCTCTCAACTGCTATAATTACATAATAATAATAATAATAATAATAATAATAATAATAATAATAATAATAATAATAATAATAATAATAATAATAATAATAATAATAATAATAATAATAATAATAATAATAATAATAATTAATATTTTATTTTTATTATTATTAATATTATTGTGTGTGTGTGTCAATGTGTGTGTGTCAATATTGTATTGTGTATTGTGTGTGTGTGTATTATTATTTTATTATTATTATTATTATTATTATTATTATTATTATTATTATTATTATTATTATTATTATTATTATTATTATTATTATTATTATTATTATTATTTATTAATGTTATCAAATTCAACCAGAGATTTGTTAATTTATTAAATATATAAAAGTATAGGCCCTAAATCTTTTAATATAAAATTTGTAAAAAGATCATTATATATATATATACCTATATATATAATATATATATATATATATATATATATATATATATATATATATATATATATATATATATATATATATATATTCTGCTCTATAGATATAAAAACATATATATATATATATATATATATATATATATATATATATATATATATATATATATATATATATATATATATATATATATATATATATAGTTTCTATATATATATATATATATATATATATAAATCTTTTATATTCCTCCATTAACATTTCTTAAAACTCCAAAATCCTCCTGTTCACCCCCTCTGTTACCCAACATTCTTCCATTACCCTTCCGTTACACAATCCCATTACTCATCATCTCAAACACTCATCCATTACCCATAACCCACACAATCCTATCACCCTTCGCGCTCCCCATTCCCTTCCCTACATCCACTCATTCACTCTCTCCATATGCCATCGCGACGAAATTATCTTATAAATAATTAAGTTGGAGAAGTCGATTTCAAAATGACGATTTGAATTGAGTATGAATATATAACGTCAATTGATACAGTATTCGGAGAAATCATTTCACACTTAATGAAAACACGCATATATATATATATATATAATATATATATAATATATGTATATATATATATATATATATAAATATATGAATATACTTAAAATTATGTAGAAATATAGCCTTAATAACCTTATATATATAACCTTAATATATATCTTCATACGCATATGTATCTAACGTAATGAATATATAACAACTAATATAATGTATGGTCTTATATATGCTCTTCTGCTATCCCAGATTTTTATACATATATATATATATATATATATATATGTATATATATATATATATATATATATATATATATATATATATATACGGTCTTTACCTTCTTTATTATCAGTTTCCATTCAATTGTGGAAAATCTTGCATATGTATTCAGAAGTTTTTCGAAATTATTCTCGGATGATTAAAATTTATCTCTAACGCAGTTAATGATATGAAGCTACGCTCAAACTAAAGATAAACGCGAACGTGAACACGAACGCGAACACGAACGCGAACACGAACGCGAACGAGAACACGAACACGAACGAGAACACGAGCTGCAACAAAACTAGTTAGCAATTACAAAAGCTATTTTCCCACAAGAATATTTCGTGAATTTGCTCTTCGGTTGATTTTTGGTCATGATATAATCTATGAGAACAAGGCGACTTGCATGATTTACAGCTTGGTCGCACATTCCCAACACGTAGTCGTCTTGATCTTGCTACCTGATTATAATCTTGTGTTTGTTTTGATGTGTACTCGCCTTTAAGCGAACTAAGAGAACAACTTGAAAGAAAAATTTTCCCTAGTTATCATGCAAACTCTTTTAACTTTGGCATATGTTTTTAAAGCTCAGATGCGCTCGCGTTTCCATTATCTTTCGCGATGGGGTAGACTTTGGTTTGGGATACCTCGATTCTCTAAGAGATTAGGTATTATGAGACATGTTCAGCAAATTTACAATTCTCCAGCTCTTTACCCTATTACACTGGACTGGGACTTCATCCGCATTTCCATGAACTACGCATCGCATAAATATTCCAACTAAAACATTTCCTAATATGAAGGAATTTTAGCCTGACCCCACACTGCCTCTCCAATTTCCTTCTAGTTGCAGAGCAGATGCAATGCTGCCGTTAAATTATTGCTATGGCAAATGGGCTCTGTTCTTTGGAATTTTAGTCGAATACATCCTCCTTTGAGAGGAGCATATATATAAATATATATATATATATATATATATATATATATATATATATATATATATATATATATATATATATATATATACTATATATATATATATATAAATATCACTTTTTTTCAGCGGTTTAAAAGTTTTCTCACCTAGTCTGATTCTTCTTCTTCTTCGTATTCCGCGTTTACTTCTTCTTCTTCTTCTTCTTCTTCTTCTTCTTCTTCTTCTTCTTCTTCTTCTTCTTCTTCTTCTTCTCGCTTTCAATAACTTAATCGCACTTTCAAAGGCGGTGTATCGGATATGTCCGTCTTTGATTGAAAATCAGGAATTTAGAGCACCAACCTTTGCAGTCCGACTTGTTTAATCTGTATGTGACCTATTTAAGATTATATTTATATATATATATATATATATATATATATATATATATATATATATATATATATATATCTTATATACCTACTTAATATATATAATAATAATATGTATGTATGTATATGTAATAATATAGACGTATGTAATATGTGCATATATATAACCAATAATAATAGCCCAATATGTGTAATATATGTAACATGGCACCTTAACAATATATGTATATAATAATATATAATATATAATAACAATAACAATATAACAACTATGCTATTGCTATATATATATATGTTTATATGTATATAGTAATAATATATTTAGCATAGTCAACCAATAATAATATATGTATATAACCAATACTATATTAGCCAACAATAACTATTATAATAATATATAATAATATTATATATATATG
>JABUQX010055520.1:37500-40000 GCA_015478945.1 Trachelipus rathkii
ATAGTCGTGAGACTTTGGACTGGAATATACTGTGTGTTTGCAGCGTTTATTTTAGAGTGAGATGATAGAATTTTAAACTAAAAGGTGTTATGTGAAAAAGGATACATATCCTAGTGGGTGTATGTTAGTTGTGTAGAGATTAATCTGAACTCACAATTATTGTAAAGTAAATGCTAATATGTGTTTATATAAGTGTAGTTTCGGTGGTATATAATTTTAGAGTAATGTGTAGAGATAATTTGAAGTACATTGAGATATGTTTGGTCATTGTGGCGAAAACAGCATGAATGATAATCGGTTGGTTAAGCGGATGTTAGTGGTGAGTGTGTTGGGAATCAACCGGCTGGAGACCGAAGAAAAAGCTGGATGAGTCACAGTATAAGAGGAATGACTGGGAGGAGAGGAATGTGGAGTTTGTCTCAGATAGGCAAGAAGAAAGGTGGTATAAAAGCGTGTAGTATATGTGTGAAGAGTGTATTGTGACGGGGTATGGATTGTTGGTTCACCAAAGCTGCGGCAAGGATTGACCCTACATTGAAGAGATGTCCTAATGAGCGGTTCGTCGCCGTCTCGTGTACTTCTATGGTGGATTTTCTACTGCGACGAATTTCTCTCTAAAAGGTTATAAGGAGAGCGTTACAGGACATGGTCTGTTCTCTTTTCGCGACTAGCGTCAAAATTCTTCTATGCCTGGTTCTGTTTCCAGTGAATGTTTCGCCACCTTACCCCCAGTCTTTGGGAGAGAAGTGAGTGAGTGTGTATGAATGCATGAGTCTTTTATTTCTTCAGAATTTAAATATAGATAGTATAATATATAATTATTATTTGAATATATCTATGGTGAGTATAAAGATTATATTATAATAGTTTACTTTATATAATTAATTTTTTATATATTTTTATAATTGATTTGTAAGTATTTTATGTTTGCATAATATATTCTATACTTAAACTATGTTTATTTTCATAAAGTAGTTATAATTAGTAATGTTATTTATATTCTTATTTTATAAGTTCATATTATAATAGTATATATATGTATTATGATATACCGTATAGTAGTAGTATATAGACGAACAGGTGAGTGCCGTCTTCCTCACACCGACGAAATCGCTTGCATGAGCGCTTGCACGCCTCCGTGTTGGCCACACCAATATACTCGCAGCCACTATATGTACGAGACCCTTCCCCATTCTGCAAAGTTGCCGTCGCCAATACCCGGCAATCTGTTCGGCATATCTTCATTGATTTGTTCTCCCAAACTGCGGACCACATTCGCCGGTCGTCATTTTTCCTACTTTTATTGGTTTCACAAACACCTTCTAAAGGGTTATTCCATATCTTATTCGAATCCTTCCAACTTTAGCAGTTAACTCGTAATCTGTATCTATTCAAAAACGAAGTATTCTTTAACAATATTTTATTTTGTAATATAATAAGGACTATGTTGTAACGTAAGGAAAGCTTTTATTTAGCTTTTTTCATTTTTATTTTGAATGATATTTATTTTGCCAGTCCAAATTTGCTTTGCACATTACACACTCTCACTATGAGCCAGGACGATCACATGGATGTTGAGTGTGTTAGCCTCTCTCTCGTGAACTGTGTGGGTTTGTACATTTACTCAAAAAAAACATATATATTAATAATTATATAATAATATATATATACTATATTAATATATAGTATATATATTATTAATATATATAGTTATATTATATATTATAATATTTTAAATATAATACTTATATATATATATTTATATATATATACTATATATATATATATATAAGTATATAGTTATATATATATATATATATTATATAACTATATATTAATATATATATATATATATAATTATATATCGAGAGAGAGAGAGAAGAGAGAGAGAGAGAGAAGAGAAGAGAGAGAGAGAGAGACGAATGAGAGAGATGATGAGAGAGAGAGAGAGAGCTACTTCCAAATAATCCTTAAACTAAGTTATTTATTACCTAAGACTTTAAGTTCAAGGCATCGACATCATCGTCTGAGCTTTTTGAAAGTTACTCGGCAAGTGAAATTACCTTCTCTTCTAATGAGATGTTGTCACCATTAATAACTAAGAACAATCTGTGGAATATATGTATTATATATATAAATAAATTAGTATAGTTATATATAGTTAGTATATATTATTATATTATATAATTATATATGATTATATATATAATATATTATTATTATATATTATATATATTATATATAGTTATATATATATTATATATATATATATATATAAATTAAATATAATTATAATATATCAGAGCGACTCCTATAATCGGCGCTGCACGTACTTGGCACGTGTTAGCATTATAGAAACGATCACCTTTTAAATGTCATAATGTTACGATAAAATTTCTTATTTTTTTTGTTTATGGTCAATTGAATGAAAATATTACATAATAAAGTATATAAGATTAGTCAGAAAAGTGTAATAATCATAGCTATTTAATATAATGTT
>JABUQX010055520.1:42500-48547 GCA_015478945.1 Trachelipus rathkii
ATTTAAAGACAATAAAAAAAAAGGAAAAAACTTTACTTTTAATCTGCACTCTTAAATGATATTAGCAATGGTAATATGGTATATTATATTTTTAGTTTCAAGGAAAATACATAAAAATAAAAAGGATGTTGAAAGATGCTTCCAGCCTCAAGCCAACCCAGCTCTATCCTTTATCACAGCAGTAACAAGCTCCCAGCTGAAAAAATAAATTGGAGCCTTTTAAAAGTGGTACTTTCAAAAACCAACTTCCTAAATTTATATTTTTGGAAATATTTGATGTTATATATATAATGCACAACTCACAAGAAATGATTAAAAAGTTGCCTCAAAATTGTGATTCTTTCCATATTGTGACAAAGGCCAAATGTGGCTATGAACCTTTAAATTTATAAATTTTAATTAATAATTAACAGGAACTCTGCCTATTAAGGCATACTTTACAAAAATAAAGTGATCTAAGCTAAAGTAAATTGACAGCCTGATAAACTGCATCTACTTACCCAACAAATTGGTAGCCTTAAATCTTGCTTGCCTTTTTGACTCTCTTCTTTCCAGACAATGGTAAGCCTCTTGTTCAAATGTTTTGACTCTTGCCTCTTCTGGCATTCATTCTCAAAAACAATAATTGGAGTTAATACATTGTTGGCCAACAAACATTAAAATATTAAATATAAAAATAGTAGCTTGGTAGCTTAAATTTTCCAACAGTTGGTATAGCAGTTACTGTAATTAGATCAATGTAGCAGTAGTAGTTGCAATTAATTTTCAATTAATATCTAAGCTGTAGGAGTGTGACAGTAATTAGCTCAAATATATAAGTAATAGGTTTTTATCCAATGTAACAGATAGTGGAATAGGAGTAGCAGTAGCAATGACCGACTCATTTTGGTCAGCTGATCATAGAATCAATTTTTTATTTTCTTCCTTTTTTAAAGTGGATGAGCAGCTCGGCTACCAACTTTAGTAATAAAGCAAATAAATGTGCTGCCTATCATGGCGATAACAATAACTCTAATTAGTTTATTATTTAAATTAAGTAAATGAATGAGAGAAAAAAAAATAATGATAAGCAGGTGGTGTATTTATATTTTATAGAGAGAAGGACTAGTAGTAAACAATTGCAAGTCATTAATCACCTTCCCAGTTATATTTAGATTAAAAAAAATTATATAGAAATGTAATTTTTATATGTTGAGCATTAGCTGGAGTAGGTGGTGATTGATTATAATGTTAATTTAGGTGTCATTATAAATAAACTTGATATTTCACATCATACACATCATAATCAAAATCAATCACCACCTACTCCAGCTAATGCTCAACATATAAAATTTCCCCCTATAGATCTACCATCATTTGATAGTCAGCCAGAAAATTTAAATCAATTTATTTTTTCATTTGAGAGCATCATGAACAACCGCAGTTTTTCACAATTTGAAAAATACAGGTATTTAGTAAAGCAGGTATCTGGCCCTGCTAAGGTATATATTGAAAGTCTTAAAGTGGAGGATCAAACCTATGATGTAGCAAAAAATTTATTACTTAAGGTTTTTTCTTCCAAAATAGGGCAACAATTTTCTGTTATTGAAAAAATTGTAAAATTAAAGCTGCAGAATGTTTCTAGTATGATGGAGTGGGTTAGTGAAGTGAGAGTTTTGAAAGATCAGATGGTGAGATTAGATGTGGATGGTCAGATTTTTATGCAATATTTTGTATGGCAGGGAATATCTGATAAAATAAAAAATTCATTTATGACTGTTAATAATGATGCCAAACCAGATTTAAATTCCATATTAGATACCTCCTTTGAGGTGCTTAATAGGTTGAAAGAGTGTACAAGGGAGAATAACTCTGGTAGCTCTATAAAAAATACTGCTGCTGCATCTCAGGAGAAAAAGGCTCTGAGCCTAGCAGCTGCAGTTGATTTAAAAACAAAAAATGTGTCAAGTAGACCAGCAAATTGTGTTCTGTGTCATTATTTAAAAATTGATGGGTATTGATACCCATTATATAAGCAAATGTCAAAAATTTGATAGTCCTGAAAGTAGGATAAAGAAAATAAAAGAAATTGGAGGATGCATTTTGTGCAGTTACCTAAATCATGATCAGTCTCAATGCAGGTATAGGTTCAAAAACCCTTGTTATAAATGTAATGGTAGTAATCATTTTTCATTCCTTTGTAATAAGAATAAAAATAAAATTGGTAACACAGTGCAAAATAAAAAGAATTCAACTGCATCCCATAATGCAACTTCTAGTAATGTAGTTGGCTTAGAAATTTCACCATGCTCAAATGATGAGTTTTGTGATTTGGAAATTAATTCCCTTAATACAAGTCTCATTAGTAATTTTATTTTGCCAACTTTTACAGCTAAAACTTATTTGGCTGAAGGTGAAACTGCACATTCTAGAGTACTTTATGATTCAGCTTCAGAGTATTGTTTTGTGTCCTTGTCCTTAGCAAATAAATTAAAATATAAAATTATAAATGCTGATATAAAAATAAATGTCAAAGGATTTAATGAGGCTAAAAGCTACAAAACCAACATCATAGAATTTAACATCACTCTGGGTAAAAAAGAAGTAAAAATAGTAGCTGCAGTTATTCCAGAAATTAGGCCTAAAATTAAACTTAAAAATTCAGAAAATATTAGTGAATCCTTTAAGAAAGCCAATATAGAATTAGCTGATAAATTTTTGAATGGGTGAGGTGGGAAATATGTGATATATCATTGTTGTGTGAGTAAATGCAATACACATATATTCCGTAGTTTATCATGCTGGGTACTTTGGAGTACAAAAAAAAGACATATGAAGAAGAATTTCTTTGTTTTACACCCGGTGGCATAGGCATTATGCTTACTTGGTGATGAGTCTGTCATTTGAAAAATCTAAATAACCTTCATGTTGTAAAGAAATTTGTGGACAGAACTAATGAGTATTGCAAAGCCATCCCTAATCTTATAAAAAAGAAAGGTTACAAAAAGTAGGCATAATACTAAAAAATTAGATTTATTAAAAAATCCGGATATGTTAATAATAATAATAATAATAATAATAATAATAATGCATTAGAGAATGGTAATGATTTCTGACTACAAGAATCTTCTATCTCTTGTAGTTACATTGCCTGTAATTTGCCTGATGATTTTAACTTTTCTAAAGCTAATAATGAGCAACTTAATATGTCACTTAAAAAATTAATGAATTATGATGATTATTATGAGCCATCCTTTTCTGATGAAGATGAACAACTGGTTAAGTATATTATTAGTAATGCAAAGTGTCATGATGATGGCAGATTGATACTTCCATGTTTATGGGATAATAGAGTAATAAATTTGTTACCAAATAATTATAAATTAGCCTCCCCAATATTTTAAAATCTACTTTAAAAAAGATTCAGAAAAATCCTGATAAATTTGAACAATATAATAGCATTTTTATGGAGCAATTAGAATCAGGTATAATCGAAAAAGTTCCTATTAATAAATTAAAAAATAATAAAGAAGTTTCTTTCATGGGCCATATGGGTGTTTACAGAGAAAATGTTCAAACCACCAAATGTAGAGTAGTATTTTTAAGTAATTTATGTGAAAAAACAAATGACACTGCTCTCTCTCATAACCAAGTTTCCCTACCTGGTCCTAATCTTAACAATAAATTAGAGATAGCTTTGACACTTTTAAGGTTCAATAGATTTTTATTGGTCTATGATATTGTCAAGGCCTTCCATCAAATTTGGTTACCATATATAGATAGTTTAAAATTACATTTTCTTTTGGGTTAAGGGTATAAATGATTTTTCTGAGGTGGCCTACAAAATGAACAGACTGCCCTTTGGTATGAGGTTCTCACCAAGCTTGCTTATGGTTGCCTTATATATTATATTAATTTTACATTGTAATATTCATGACCCATTTGAAAGTAAATTAAGAAATATGCTTTATAATTTGTCTTATATGGATAATCTTGCATTTTCATCTAATTCTGAATCTGATATTAAATTGTCATTTCACAAATCAATTAATATTTTTAGTCAATATGGCTTTAATTTGCAGCAATTTGGTTCAAATTTGATGGAATTGGAATCTGAATTTTGTGAGGATTCTGAGAACCCTTACAAACCAAATTATTAGGTATTTTGTGGTCTAAGGACCAAGATCTTTTCACAAATAAACCTGTAAAATTAAATTTAGAGGCCAGTACTTTAAGAACCATACTTTCATCTGTGAATAGTTGCTTTGATCCACTTGCACTGACTTTACCTTGTAGAAATAGAGCAAAACTGTTTTTGCATGAGGTGCAGATGGATAGTAGTATCACTTGGGATGACCCTTTAAGTGATGACAGATTGAGAGAGTGGAAAAAGATTTGCAAATTATATAATGCTGGTGTTGAGCCTGCAATTCCCAGGTATATTGGGAATTACACTGGTAATTATGATTTAATGGTCTTTACAGATGCCAGCAAGGATTTATATGGGTCTGTGATTTATTTAAAAAATCTTGAAACACATTCCCTTCATTATCTCACTGCCAAAAATAAAGTAGTGGTAACAAAAGGTGTTGGTAGAACCATCCCTGTGTTAGAGCTATTTGCAGTGGCCCATGGAGTGGTTTGTGTGATAGATTTATATTCTCAATTAACAAGGGCATTTTGTCCCATAAATATTAAAAATTTACATATTTTCACTGACTCCATGATTTCCTTAAGCTGGCTGGCAGCTAAAGTTAACAAGACCAGCAAGATAGAGAAAAAGGGTACCATAATTAATAATAAATTAAATAATATTATGAGGCTATGTGAAAGTCATAATGTTATTTTTCATCATATTAAGGGTCCAAATAACCCTGCAGACATGGTAACTAGGTGTGTATCTCACAAAGTGTTACAGAAAACAAATTATTTTAAAGGTCCAACTGAAAATGAATGTGTTGACACTTTCTCTTTTGAAGTTCCCTTCAATATTCATTTTAACTTTCAGATTAATAGTATTTCCTCTTCCTCTTATCAGTGGGAACCAGTAATAGCATTAAATAAGTTTTCTTCTATTGGGTTTTCTTCTATTGGGAAATTTTGCAGGGTGACTCACTATATTAGGAAATATATATTTACATTAAAACTTAGAGTAAAATCAAAAATCCCTTCTCTCTTCCCTTCTATGAATATGAGTTGTAATTATAAAGATAGTTGTTCATTGGTTTATAAAGGAGCCCAAAAAACTAACTTTTCAGATACATATGATTATTTATTGAATCCTCTTGCTGTAAAATCAACTAATTTAGCTAATCAATTAAATTTGTTTTTAGATTCTGATGGCTTAATTAGAGTTAAATCTAAATTTGGTAAATTAAAAAGTAATTATAATGAAAAGTTCCCTATATTATTGTCCAAAGATTGTCCCTTTACAAACACTCTCATTTTTGAAACTCATATTAAAGCTAAGCATGCAGGAGTCTATAAATTGCTTGCACTTCTTAAAAAGGAGTTTTACATACCATCTGCATATGTCACTGTAAAGAAATGTATTAAAACTTGCCTAGTTTGCAAAAAACTATATGGTAGGACAATAAAAATAAATCAGAATGACTATACAGAATTTAGAATATCTCCTAAGGAGATTCCCTTTAGGGAGATTGCCTTATACAACAAGTAATTTATAAGAAATGAATATTTATAACCATATTAAGGATTTAAATTCCACATGATAGGACTTCTCCTATTATAGACATCATTATTGGTCCATTTTACTGTAAATAAAGTAATCACATGATTAATGTTAAGGAATGTACAATACTTATATATAACAATGGCACGTGATAGTTAGGGACTGTAAATTTGTTCTATTCTGTGTATGTAAGCATATTGATCAGAATCTTCATTTAATGCCTTTCAAATGCTATGTGTATGAATATGGTATACCCTAAAAAGATATCTAAGTGAGGCTGGATCACCTATAGTTTCATCCTTCAAAGTAATTAAATCATTTTTGAATGATGTAGAGGTAAAGAATTTTTTGAAGGAAAAAGATATTGAAAGTTTGG
>JABUQX010055521.1:0-17466 GCA_015478945.1 Trachelipus rathkii
CTTGTGTAGGCTACGTAGGCCTTACGTAGCCGATTATTGATGAAAAAAAAAATTTGCTGAATACAAAATGGAAATGTGCTTTGTTCAGGAGTACCTATTTTATGACATAAACATTAAATTACATTTAATTATTCAATAAAGCGTGTTCTAAAACAGGTTATCTTGAAGACGAAGGAAAAACACACTTTTTTCAGTAGGATGGGCCGCTTCACCGCCCCCGCATTTTTATAACGCAAATCACAGGATGTGTACTCTAGAAATTTAATATGGTTGTAATGAATGTGGAATGAATGAGGAGAAAAAGAAGTTCTGTCGCGGCGGTCGTGCTTAATTTTAGGAAAAATTGGTTACAGCCTCTGCAAGGTGATAACAACTCTCCATATTGATTTTCTTATAATTCAGAAGGATGGAAAAATAAAAAAATTTAAATCAAAGTATACTCTAGAAAAATAATAAATAATATAAAAAGACAAAAATTGATTTAAGTTCTTTAGGATAAATAAGTCTACATCCCTCGCTGCAGAAGCTGTAGAGGACATCATAGACCCAATAAGAGTTATCTTATAATAAATAAAAAATGAATATGATGGATCTTGCGTGTTTGGTTTTTGATGGTGTATATTATGAGATTGTAAGATTTGTAATATTGTTTTACTAAAGAGACTGGTGTTGTCAATCGCCGATCAAATATTCAGGAAAGGTTCCGCAATGTACTCTTAAAAAAAAATAATAATGAAAACGAAAAACAATCAATTCTGGGAGCAAAGAAAAGTTATAGCCTATCAAAGTTGTTAAAAATTCCCATAGGATTTTCTTATATATATATATAATAGTATATAATATAAATATAATAATAATATTTATATAATATTTAATATATAATATAATATTTTATATTAATAATTAATAACTAATATTTTTTTATTTAATTTTTATATATATATTTATATATATATATATAATTATAATTTATATTAATTATATTATATTATTGTTTTTTTTTTTTTATTTTGAAAACCTATCTGTGAAATATTATCTCTAATATATAATAAAATAATATATATATGATTAAGAATAGTATTAGAAATCCCGAATAATTCTCGGCAGTTCATCCTAATCCAAATTAAGATCTCAAAAAATATATATTAGCATCTTTCAGCTTTTACTTTTTCAAATAAAAAAATTAGTGTCTAGGAGGTGCATCAGTTTAGTGAGCCATACCTAGTTCTAAGATTATTGAATACGATTTGTTAATTATCTACTTAGATTTTTCTTACAGTGTATACCTTTTAAAACAAACTTATCATAACCTAACTTTAGAGGGCCTGACATAATGAGACTCTTATTACCTGGATCGTGTTATTCAATATTTTTGATAAGTTCTAATGAGGTGGTTTGTACAACTCTGATGTGACGGTCTGTTATTGTACTTTTTTCCTTATATAAAGATGCTCGACGTTTTTTTGTTATGATCAATCTTTTTTAATGGTGATTAAAAAATTTTTTTTTTATTGGAAATTAATATAATTATATTGTATCTGAAGAATTTTCATAATGATTTTCATAAAAATCAGGGATGACAACCCTCTGGGTAACAATTATCCTATAATTATGTATACATAGATTTTTCTGTGTATACCTAAGCAAAATCGTTCATAAGCTTAAAATCTTACTACAGAACATTCTTTTTTTCAAACATTTCTCTAAGAACAGGGTTGGGGATTTTTGATTTTTTTTAAAAATAAAACTCTCTTTTCATTGCCAAAACTAAGATACAAAATGTAAAAAAACTAAGTAAACTCCAATGACATTTTGGCTATATAATTGTGTGAATATATCACTTAACTTGATAACTCAGTAATACCATGTCGGCAACATATAAACTTCGTAAACGAAATAATGAACGCAATTCTTGCTATAGATTGGAATTATCTTAAGGTAAATTTCTAAAAAAATAATCAAAATTTAGAATTTTAATCGTTAATATATTGTTCATTCCAATAAAATATCGATCTGGTCTAATTTTTTTTTTAAATACGACTGGAAAAAAGAAATATGGAATTTGTTTTTTGTAATGTGTGTGCTATTAGGAGGCTTTATTGCCACACAATTTTTAAGCAACTCAAATACCATCGTATATAGCCGTAAATAATAAAACGTTATTTTTTAATTTTTCAGGGATTATATATAATATTATTTCTTTATTGATAAATAATATTATTTTATATATTTTAAGCTGATAGGGGATATATAATATAGCAATTACAATGATATATAATAATTTATATATATTTAGGTGTTATATATTGGTACATTGCAGGTATGTGGATTCGTCAAACTTCGCTCAAAAGAGAGATGGTGTGGATCTGAGTGCAAAAGATGATGGGTGGTGCTGGCGGAAAATCCAGAACTTCATGCCTAGCCCTCATATATATATATTGGATTATATATAATATTTATATATATGTTTTTTAACTTTAATTAATTATAATATTATTAATAATATATCAATTAATATATTAATAATTATATATTATTTATTATTATTATATATATATATTAAGAATATATCATACTAATATATTATATTTTATAGATATGAAATTTATATAGTATTAGAAGATTTGAATCAGTGCATAAGTTTGTGAAAAAATCTAATTATTTATTAGAATTATTATAAGTTAATAAAAATTAAGTTTATTAGTTTTAATTAAAGAAAATGAGAATAATTATTAGATTAATTAAAATAATTGGCCTATATGAGAAGTCTGGCCACATATATAATGAATTTTTTTAAAAAACTTTACTTAACTTACCTTTTCAACTTAGAATTTTTTATGAACTTTGGATATGTGTAGAAATTTTTACCAGAAAAAATACAAAAGAGAGTCAAATCACTGAAACCTATTCACATTATAAGGATATTTGTATTATATAATATATTATATTACTATATATAATATATATTATATATTAATATATAATAAATATATTATTATTTCCTAAATTATTATATAATACATATAATATATTTTAGATTACATTAATAAAATGAATAATTATATTATTAGAATAATACTAATATAGTAATATACAAGTATTAAATAACTAGTAATATATATCATATAGGAATTTAATAAGTTTGAAATCTTCACCATTTAAAAATTCTAAAAAATTGCAATAATATTTTTTCATTATACATAAATGGTATTAATTTGTTGTTAAATTCTTAGATTTTATTTACAAACTTCATGAAAGTTTTATAATTTATAAACACAATTTAATACTTTCAAAAAGATCAAAAAATCAAAAAATCAGAATAAATCAAATAAATTAAAAAAATCTATGAATTTTTTTATTTAAATTTTTTTTTAAAAAAAATCAAAAAAATCAAACCAACTCTGAGTATATATATACTATATATATATATATATATATATATACATCTATTACACACTATATTTTTATATATATTATATATATTATATATATATATATATATATATATATATATTATATATATATATATATATTATTTTATATACTCTTTCACACAATCAATTTGGCGATATATCGATAGTCAAAATTCGCCTTTCGGTAGTGTTTGTTCAACCTTACAAGAACGAAATCAACCGTAATTATGATTTTCGTAATTATTTTTAATGTTTCTATTTAAATTTTATACATAAAACCTATGTAAATCAATAAAAAAAAAACATCAAATAATTTTATAAAACCATTTTTATAAAATAAATATCTATTTTTAATACAGTATTTAATTGAAACTCTCTCTCCTGAACTACTCTCTTTCTGCCATTAACTTTTCAGCTTTTAACTATTAACTTTTATTTACCATTTATATCTTTTCGTGTTCCTATAGAACACTTCTACTAAATTTATTGTTTTTTTTTTTTTATTATATTTATTTGGAAAAAATTCACGTTTCCATTTTTCATTTGAGAGTCGGATTATGCGGGTAACTCGGTGAGTACGTAGAGATGTTCACATAAGGAAGTCGGTTTGATTTCTAAAATCGACTCTGAGTGAGTCGGGAAGTTACGGTTGTTTTATAAATCGACTACTGGGAGTACGTGAAGTTCGGTAGAGTCGATCTATTTATTTCTCGACTCTCACATATACTACTTTAGATATATATATATATATATTAATATATATATATATATTAATATATATATTATATATATATATTATATATATATTTATATAATATTAATTATATATATAATTTAAATATTATAATTTAATATTACAAATTAAATTGTATTTAAGATAACTCATTATTATGTAATATTTATATTATCTTTTTTATTATTTTTTTATTTGTCCTCGATAAATATAAATCTTAGATTATTATTCTTCAATATATATCTTTCTTAATCTTTGAGATTCAGTTTTCTAATATATATCATACATAATATATATTAATTATAAAATACATCTCACACATTCACTATCAAAACATAACTACAGCTAGCACTTCACATTCGAGCGATCATATATAACGCAATAGCCTGGCACTTATTTTATTAGATTTACTAATTTAACTTCTTGATTCAATGAAATTTGAACTTTGAGGACTTCTTCCTATTTCTTCTTTAATGAGATAGTTTTCTATTATCTACTATATAATTCAAAATTATTATTTTACTACACTATATTTTTTATGTTATATATATTTATTTTGATTAAAGCTTGGTTAAAAATCAAAATACAATAACTTAAAAACATAATACCATTATAGGATACTACTATAATCTATTAAGCAGGTGACTGGCGTGTATGCATATGTACAATGTAACCGTATGCTGATAAAAGCTGACTCGCCCCAAATGACGCTGTGAGTACGCTAGATAGCCAGGTTACCGTGGTATAATAACCTATTATATCGCTGAGCTTAGCGAGGTTAAAGTTGTATAATGAATTATTATATGAATATTTTAATATTTATAATATTGAACTAATACTCTTCTAAACTCCCTTGTAGAATTATAATAATCTTTAAATTATTATTTTCTTCTTATTTTCATAACTATCTTATTGAGATCTATTCTCGTAGAAAATAGTAGCCAATTTAGAAATAATTCCTCATAATAAGCATTACCTATATTAACATTCCGTATGTATTATTAGTCCTCTATCTTTTACTTAGATACACTCTTGAGTATGCACCCGAGCTGCACTGATATATATAATAATATAAGTAGTCTACCAATATATATATAATATTTACGGTAAATCTCTATACTTCATCTCTCTTACTACTATATAGTCTATCTAATACTATATACTATTATAGTTTTCGTGATACGCTCTTTAGAGTTTCATATCTCTCTTTAATCTCTCTTCTTCATCTCTTCTATCTCTCTATCTTAGACTCTAACTATCTCTCTCTCTCACTCTCCTAGGAGGCGAGAGAGAGGAGAGAGTAGACGAGTACGAGAGATGCAAGACTGACGAGCAGAGCACAGAAAGAGAGAGGAGATGAGAGAGCAGATGCACGAGAATCGGAGATGAGAGTATGTACCGTCATCGAGAGAGACTCGTTCTCTAAGATCAAATGCCTATATATCTTATCGCAGCCTTTTGTACCAACTCTTTATTTTAACTAATTTCAAAATCCTAGACACTAAGCATGCAAGTGCTTGAATGCGTTCACTTCTTCTCTTCACAGTAATTCCAAAAATTCGGTCTTCTCTCATAGCGAGATGAGTTACAAATATATTTAGTGTTACGCTATATATATATCCGGTCAGACCTTTATTTTATATACCCATATACATTAGTAAAATATGGGGCATAAATTTATTTATAAATTTATTATAAGGCGCAAATTTTAATATAGGGATATAATATAAAGGGAAGGAAGGATTTTTGTGAAGTGTCAGTATTTTTTATTGGGTTATATTTTGCTTAGGCGTAATTTTGAGTGGTCAATTTCATACTTTTCGTGTACTTTTTTACCATTACACTACTTGGAAGAAAGCTTAAATGTTGATACGAAGCGATATATTCAATTTACAAACTGCACTATATATAATTTTTTCAGAAATGACTAGTTATATACACAAATTAAGAAACTCATTTATTTAAAAGTTTTTGAAGGATGTTGCTACTACTCGTCATAAACAAGAACAATATATATAAGATAGTAAACATACTTGAAAAAGATATATTCCCTAATTCCAGAAAAATGTTTCCAAAGATTAAGAGGGCTTTACAACGTTGTCTTTTCCAGTTTGAAAGTGAAAAATTGCGATATATTATTTGTGTTGCGGCAAGATATTCTGAATGAAAGTATAGAGAATTAGTTTTACACGAAGCGCCATATCAATGTAGTGGCGCCGCTAAGATAAAATACTCTCTCTACTCTCTCTCACGCATTATATTTCTGTTAAATGCCCCTGACTATCTAAAAAATATATATTATAGTTTATAACTTTTGTTCTTGGAACAAATTATAAAAAAAAAAAAAAAATTCTAGCAAATTTGCTACTCCTTCTTTTTTTTTTGCATGTTAGCAAAAATAATTTTCTGTAGCAACACGTACTAGCATTTCGCCAACTTATATAGTGCAATGAAAAAATTTATATGAATAATGTTGAAATACAGGATAGTATGATATATACTTTATATATATATAATATAATATATATAATATAATATATATATATATATATATAATATATAATATATATATATAATATAATATATATATATTAATAGTATACATATATATATATTAATATATATATATATTATATTAGGTTATATACTTATTATATATAAATAACAATAATTATAAATAAATATATAATAAATGTATTTTAATTAATATTAAAATTAATTTTAAATAATATATATATATAAGTATATAACTCACTACAATGATAAAGTATCACTCTCCTTGCTCAATATCACTGATATATATAAAAATTTATAATAATTAAAATTTATATAGTATATATATATAAGTAAATATTATATAAAATTAAATAAATATAATAATATTAAATAATAATAATTTAATATAATTAAATATAATAATAATATAATATAATTAATTATAATAATAATCATATAATAATTAAATAACTAATATATAATTAATTCTACAATTAATATAAATAATTAAATATAAATTTAATATTATGGTAAAGCATCAAAAGCAGGAAAGGATTAAATTATTCAATACTATTTAATACTATGATTAATATAAATAATAATAACGAGAGCCAATATTATTACTTTAGTTCTAATTTTAATTTTAAACTTCATTTCCAACTAACCACTTTGTTTGAAATTCAAAGAAATAAAATTTATAAAAAATCTCCTTTGAGTGTTGTAATTCATATGTACCTTAATTACATAGTTGTTTTATTAAGATCCCCGGGCCCTTGACAGACAGAACAGCAAGTATGTCGTTGAGTTCAAGTTGTATTTCTTTTTTACGCTTTAGATTAACGAAGTAAGATACGCGACAATAACGACCGCCTATGTAGGTTATGGTTACTAAATTAAAATAAATCATCTAACGACGCTTCATATAACGCTGCAGATCACTTCCGTGACATAATAAAGGTAAAAAACACGCGCACTCCAATAGAGAGAGGAAACATATCCCATCAACCGGCAGACTTCTATTAATGTCAGCTGATATCAGTACACATATTTCTTAAATAACTAATGAGACTGAACTCTCAAAGTGAATTGCAGCGCTCTAAATACTGATTACTTGCACATAAATGTAATAGATATAAATACTGCTTTCCGAGTGTCTGGGCTCTCCAGCCATCAACCTTTTGACATGTTGGGAATTCGATTTCCCGCAGCCATCGCAGACGGAAATAGTAGCGGTGTTGACCACCTCCGCCTAAATGTTTCTACTATATGTGCCAGCCTGATGAGTCTACAAGTGGGCAACACAACTTCTTATTTCCCGTCTGACGATGGCATAGCACTCTCGGTGCTAAATAACCTAGTATTGTAATCGAAGGTCACTTTAAAGTGAGTAGTTGTTGAGTCACTACCAACTATATTGAAGAAGTGGGTATATAATAATTTATACAAACAGTACTAAGTCACCACTCCAATGATATATTTTAGTATCTTTCAATAATGCAAACTCACTGTTGTAGGTATTATATGATAAAAACCTCAGTTTGACTTAGCGGTATTAATATATATT
Source organism: Trachelipus rathkii (assembly GCA_015478945.1). Lineage (NCBI taxonomy): Eukaryota > Metazoa > Arthropoda > Malacostraca > Isopoda > Trachelipodidae > Trachelipus > Trachelipus rathkii. Next base: position 8,207 of record JABUQX010055521.1, read on the forward strand.
TATTCCCTACACTCACACATTATCTTCTCTAGTTATTAATTCAATAAATTTTATAAATTGAGGACATGTTGATTTGTAAAGGTTGGTCTGCAACATATTACATATGAGTGATTTATGACTAATTTGAATTAAATAATAAATCAACGCTATTCAATGATATGCGTGAGCTTTTATTTTTTTTCATTAAAAAATAATAATCAATAATAATTCATATTTATTATTATATTATTAGGAAATAATAGTTATTAATATATAATATAAGATGCAAAATATTTTCTTAGACTTAGATAATAAAAAAAATATTCGAAAAAAAATTTATATAAGTAAATAAATAAATATAATAAACTATGATATTTGCATACCTAATCTAATATAAGCCTACGCTCTACGTTGTATAAAATGGTGTGGGTTGCCGTACTACAACATATATATAACTCATTGCAACCTAAGGCACGAGCCGCCACTCATAGATATCTTTAATAATAATATATATATATATATATTAATCATATCATTATATATATATTATTATAATATATTATATATATTATAATATATATATATTAAATATATTATATATGATATATTATATATATATATATATATATATAATATATATATTATAATACTCACTCACTCACTCACTATTATATATATACATATAATATATATATAAGTGAAGTGAGTCACAGAAGATTTTACTCTTTCGTCAGCGCGCGCACCTCTTCGAACTGGATATATACTCCGCGTTGCTGAGAGTTAACAACAACCGATGCTGTATATCTCAATAATAGCTCATACCTAAGGCTATTACTACACGATCTACCTATCTCATACTACTAATATAAAAATAAGAACGCTATTCAAACGTATTAAGTTTTTAAAGCACTACACTACGTAGAGCTTTCTCATTATACTCAATATATATGCTAGTAAGTATATTATATTCTTCAATAAAGTTAGCTCTAATAACCACTCACGCTCAGTATTAATTATTATATACTATATTATTAAGAATGTATAAAATGTAAGCCTGCAAGCTATATCGATTTGCATACGAAAACATACGTAAATATTGCGGTCTTACACTAAGTTTCAATAATGAGGTCAGACAGGGCTATAAGTATAGCAATATGCCGCGGCCCTTTAACCTTTGTTTTTTTTGCTTGAAAATCTCCTGGACCAGCATCGGAAAACTTTTGCCTGGAAAACATGACTTCTTCTGGAGAGCTCTGGGAGAAACGATTTTTGGAGCAAATGGAAGAAGATGTCTTGCTAGTTCCATTGAACCAGCGCCGCACACCACTCCACTGAGGCATTTACTCAAGGATAGCATCGTAAACCATAGGCTCGCACGCACACAGTTTTTTCTAAGAGTGTCCAGGATCAAGCACATCTCTCTCGAGGACAAGGAAAAGAAGCTGCGAGCCCAACTCGACCAGGCAGAAAGTCCTCACACAGAGAGATGGTAAATTATATATAGTACCCTCACTATATATATATATATAATATATATATATATATATATATATGTATATTTATATCATAATATATATATTATATAAATATATATTATATATATATATACTCATCACTCACTCACTCCACCTTATATAATAATATAGTATATATATATATATACCTATATTTTATATATATATATACTATTATATATATATATATAATATATAATATAATATATATATATAATAATATATATATATTACCTCACTCACCTCACCCCTATATACTCACACCCTAATACTCACCACCATAATATACTATATATTATATAACTATATATATATATCTATATATATATACCTATATATATATATAGTATATATACTATATATATAATGTAATAATAAAATTATATTAAATAAATAATAAAAATTCCAAGGGCTCTCTCTCCTCATATGTTATATATATATATATATATATATATATATATACGCCTCACGCACAACTCACTCACCCTCACTCACTCACTATTATATATATATATATTATATATATATATAGTATTATAATATATAAATATATATATTAATATATATATTTATCATATATATAATATTATATATATATATATATCTATATATATATATATATATACCTCACACTCACTCACACTCACTCACTCCATATATACTATACTATATATAATATATAATATTATACTTAATATAATATATATTAGTAATAAATTCCAATCACTCACTACTACTCACTCACCCTATATATATATATATATATATATATATGTACTACCTCCTTATATATATATATATAATCACTCACCCACATAAAATATATATTATAATATAATATTATATATTTACCCCTATACATATATATATATATAATATAGTATATATATATATATATATACTATATATAATTACAAATATATATATTTGCATATATATATATATCTATATATAACTATAGATATAATATTATATATACTCACTCATCATCACCCTCACTACTACACTCACCCCTCTCACTATATATACTACTATATAATTATATATATATAATATATATATATATATTATATATATAATATATATATATATATATTAATATATATTATATATATATATATATATAATATATATATAATATATATACCTCACTCCCACTACTCCTATACTCACTTTTTATACTCACATATATACCCTATATATATATATATATATATATATATATAATATATTATAATATATATATATATAATCTAATATATATATATACTATATATATTATATATATATATCTAATATATAGAATAGTATATTATTAATATTTTATGCCTACCATATATATAGATAACTCTCATCCCAAAAGTGTTTGATACTACTATATATACAATTATATATACAAATTATATAATTTGCCAAAACCTATTATATATATTAATATATATATTATATTATTATTATAATTATATATCATATCTATATATTATATACTATATATAATAATATATCTATATCTATATTATATACTATCTATATATATATATATATATTATATATTAATACTCTTTAAAAATATACTTAGTATTATATATATATTTATATATACTATTATTTCGGAAGAAAATTTTCTAGGGATCTAAACAAGATTTCTTAGACTCTTTAATGCCACTTATCCACACGCCTTCTGTGATAATGAGTTTCCTCATAGTTTTTTTTATGTCAGATAAAAGAACGTTTTTATGTTGTTCCATGTGTAACTTCCGCAGTCGTTGAAGGAGAAAAGAATCTGAGGGAGGGTTTTTATTTGAGAGGAGATTAGAAAGAACAAAGTTCAATAGTTTAGGCAAACCCCAAAAGGAACATCACTCCATCTTCTACAGAATCGAATCAGAAAATCTGAGTCGCCAGAAGCATCTCTAGATTGCAAAGAGGAAGGAGATTTGAAATTTGTGGAAGAATGGAGAATTGACTCGTCATCGGGATAAAAAATGATATAGAAATTTAGAAGTCAAATAAGATTTTATGATGAAAATAAAAAAATAGTTTTTTGGTATAGAAAAGAACCTTACGGAGCACAAATTTAAATGGGCAAGGATAAGGGTTGCTCCATGAAGTGCCGATAATTGGACCAAATTAATCTAGAAAAAAAATTAGAACATGAGTAACAAAGGGAAATCAAAAGGAAGGAAATTTAAAAACGAATAGTGACACAGTACATATCTGGTTAACATGTTTTCAAAAAAGAGTGTCAAGGAACCACCACACCAAGCCCTCCATAGGCCCTTAGGCAGGGGTGGCAAACCTTGGCGAATGGCCAACGACGTGGCGCATTGGATGATTATTATAAGTGGTCATCTCTCCGGGCTACTTTTAGGCCCCACCACTCTTTTTATTTTAATCTTAATAACCACATAACTCCCCATGTCATTATTCATGGAAAATAAAAATTCAATTTATTTCTTTCCCAAAAGAATTTACTAAATCTGAAAGATATATAAGAAGAATGCCACAATATCGTAAATGTTTAGTGCATTTTTTTGCTTGTAGCGTCCGACTCTCCGATATCCAATATTTTTTGGCGCCCACCTCCCAATGTTTGAAAAACTTCACTGTTTTACAATTTGTGTAAATAAACCTCGCCCCAATGACCCAGATCCGGAAATTTTGTTACATCAGTGATAGTGAGGCAGTGTTTTTCATATTTCTCTCACGCACATCTCTTTGTTTTTTTATATTCTTTTTTTCAATAGTGAACATATTATGAAAATTAGGTGTCGTATTTTTTAAAACTCAAAAGAATTCTAAAATATAATTTAATAGAGAATTCCATCTGTTCTGTGAGTAGTTAATGCCACAGATTGAGAGGTAACCGGATTTCCATTTTCTCGTGCAAAACTGTTTAAAGAGCTTATCGTGCTGAAACTTTGTATATGGTTATTGTAAAGGTTATTTAAACTGATTACTGGCTAGTTTTCAAGTCTCTAGGACTGTATATGGTGGGCCCTCACCCTCCCCCGACAGCGTGATGAAATATTGGGTTACGCCCTTTTGACGTTCCATTTCCGAGCTTGAGTTTCAAATAAATATTTTTACAAGATTATTCTTATTATTAAATTTGTTGCAGGTGTTTCGCACTCGCCACTCGCACACTCTTAATTTATTATTATTATTATTATTAATTATTATTATTAATTATTTACTTATTATTATTATTATTACTCATTAAATTATTATTATTATTATTATATTATTATTACGTCCGAAAAAAATTGAACGCACCGAAGGTGGGTTCAATCTTCTCTCTCCTTCACGCCGACTTCAGCTCAACCCCTAGGTGCTTCTGCTGCGGTTTCCTCTCTGCTGCGGTTCCATCTCCCGCAACCCGCTCGCCTCAACTCCAGGCTCCGTTCCAACGCCCGAGCGAATGCGATTCCGCCTGTGAGCTCTCCAAATTTCGCTAGTAGTTATGGAGCAATCTGAGCGGTAACACACCGATTTCTCGAAATGTTAGAAAAATAATGTACAATCGACAACCTGCAACAACTACGCATGAATAAACTGTTAACATTAACAAAGTTCAACCCTTAACACCAGTAAGTAATACATTGGCATACAAAACGTAACTATTAACACTTTTTTCCAGCATTACTCTAACATATTAACGTTAATATTTACATTGACACATTAAGTTTTTTTTTAATTTTAACAAAAATTTTTTTATGAATGGATACAGCATATTGCATACCACACGCATCTAAGAGCCACGGAAGTCCCAGGTTTTTGGGTCTAGGATTGACTCCTGGGGGCTTCGGTGATAACACTCTTTAGCTCAGAACTTTAGAAAATTGATCAACATATACTATCCTTCCCGATAAAAAAAAAAAACATCATCTTTCAACCAAGTTTCAACATAATAAAAACTCCCTCCCCCTTCCCTAGGAATATAAAAAAATTATTTAAATTGTCCTTTAAAAATCTCACACGCGCCCAAGTTGAAAACGAAAAAAATATTAAAACATAGAAATATTTTAAAAAGTTAACAAATTTTCTTCATATTAAAATTTTATCAATATTATCTACAAATTCACACACCAAGAGATCGACAACATTTATAATTTATACACCTCGATATAATTACTTCTGAATTTACTATTAAGATCCCAAACGATCTTTTATCTATTAAAAAATAGTATAAACTTAATATTACTAACATAATATATTAAATGATATAATATATAATATATTATATATATACCATATTCATATTATTATTATTCATATTATATATATACTATAACTCTTCACTTAAATCACAGTATATATATACTATATATTTATATATACCTATAAATATATATATATAACAATAATAATATCAATGATAATTATAATATATATATATTAACTTATTTTTTTTCTTTTTTACAGAGAATAAATTCAGCTCAAATCACATACTCCACACCTCCATACTACGGGCAGAGCCTAATGCGACGCAGGAGGGGTGCTCAGGGCGCGCCCCTCCGTGTCTACGATCCAAGCAGGAATGAAGACAAGCCCCAAGGATGAAAAGATATATCCATCACATTCTCCCGACGGTCCGGGGAGAAAAATTGTGATATATTATACGTATATATATAATAACTAGATCCCACCCACCCCTAATTATATAAATTATATATAATATATATATTACCTATTAGTATAGATACTCATCCAACCCTCACCCTCACCTGAACCGATTAACTAATATCTTATATACCAGTACTAATATCTATACTATATCTATATATCTAGTTATAATAGACGGCCTCACAGTGGTTCACTCATCAATTATATAAGCATGCATAGAACTGCTCATCAGCAATGCAGTCGACTCAAGACTTACGTTGCATGTTTCCGCTCCCATCCTAAGCACTAGTTTATGGTGATACAAGGAGGAAGCTAACTTCCCACTCACCAATCTGTTATATATATATGGTATATATATAATATATATAACTATACACTGTATTTATATATAATATACTAATATATAGTTATATTAGTATAATCTACACATGTTAAAAAAAAGTATTATATACATATATATATTACATATATTTTAATACATATTCCTAAACTACAGTATGACTCACTCACACCTATATATAATATATTTATATTATATATATAATTCAAGAGGCAACTCCTGCAATCTGTGAAATGTATAAAAGGACGAATTTTTCAGCACGAGTTGACATTTAAGATCAACTTGAACATATTAAATCTTTGCAAATTTTCACTGAATGTTTCGATAAAATATATTTCATATTTTTTTTTGGAAAGTGGTTAAATAAATGAATTATTCATAATAATATATAGATTATGACCACGCCACACACTTTGAAAGAGGAAAAAGCTTAGGAGAATAGGACCGCTATCAAATTTAATGCTTTTAACCACACGATATCCTTAAAAATAGGAACTAATTTCCGTGCCAAAGGAAAAGGCTGATATGGTATCTGTGAATTTTTATACATATATAAATATTTTTAAATTACATACCTCTGTTTAATCAGTGATTTGTTTAAATTCAATACATAATAATAATATTTTATAATCAAAAAAATATTTTATGAAAACATAAAATAAATTAAAAATATTATTAAATTTACTTTAAGTTGCATAAAAAGAAAAAAATATCATTTTATTATAAAAGTTAACGTCAGGTTCCTATAATCCTCACACTCAAGGAAACAATTTACATAGAAAAATATTTTTTAATAGGCGAACTCAAGGTATTATATCTATACCTATCCCTACCTCACTACTAAATATATATATTTATATTATATTATATATATCTATATATAATATTATATATAATAATATATATATATATATATACTCACTCACTTAAACACTACTCACATATATATATATTAATATAATATATACTCACTACAACTATATATATATATATACTATATACTATACTTTATATTAGTATATATATATATATATCCACCTCTACTCACACTACTATAAATATAGCCTACTATATATATAATATATATACTTAATTATATATATATAATACATATCACACTCCACTCACCCACCTAATAAATATACATATACATATCAACGTTTCTTCTATACATATACCATAAATTAATATACATATATATATAATATATCTATCTATATATATACCCACCTCTTATATATAATATAATATATATATAATATACTCACTCTACCACATATATTTATACCCTATATAATATATTATAATATACCCTCTCAGAAAGAGCAGAAGAGATAGAGAGAGAAAGAGAAGAGAGAGACGAGAGAAGAGAGAGAGGAGAGAGAAGGAGAGAGGGAGACCCGCAGCCGAGAGAGTCATGTAGTAGCAAGACTTATTGGAGGTCGACCACTGATATATATACCTTATATATAATTTATATATACTATATATACTATAATAAATATTATATATATATACTACTCACTCACCTATAATATATAGATATGATATATCCTATACTATAGTTATGATATACGTGAAACTCAAATGTCTTGTGTACAATATATTATATATATATATTATATATATATATATTATCTCACTCAATATATAATAATATATATATATATATATATTATCTACATTATTTATACACGAGAATTTTAATAATATATTTATATATATATTTAGATAATTCACTCACTCTCGAAGCCCATTGAAATACTTTTTACTTTCCTTGGCATTACCGACAATGAATAACTCTTTAGCTTTTTGACATACTTACTTTACTAAAGTTATATATAATATATATATATATATATACACTCTCACTCACTACTATTATATTAATCATATACTACTACCTTACCCTACCCTCACTCTATATATATATATATATTATAATCCCACTCGTTTCTTATATAATAAATTATATATATATTATACTAAATATACCCTCACCTCACTCACCACACATAATAATATATTATATAATAATTATATAATATATATATATAATCATAATATATTATGCAGATATGTCCACATATAACTGTAACTAGCCTAACATAACTATTATACCACATTATATATATATATATATATATAATATTATATATATATATTATATATATACTATATAATATATACCTACTATATATTTATATTATATATTATATATTATAAATATATAATATATATAATATATTATATATATTATATATAATATAATATATATATTATATATATATATATAATTATATAGTATATTATACTATCATACCTATAACTATATCTACATATACTATAATTATATTTATATACTAATATTATATATATATATATATATATATTATATATATTAGTATTTAATTAATAATATATATTTATTCCTATATTATATTATATATATATTAATATATATATTAATATATATATATATATTATATATATATATACTTATATATATATATTTTATATAATATATAGTATATTATAATCTATATAGTTATTATATTCCCATAGAACTTCAGTAAGTAATATGTCAGAAAGGCTAAAGAGTTTTCGTGTAATGGGAAAGTAAAAGAAAAGTAATTTGTTCCAAATGTACCAAGACCAAAGATGTCAAACGATTACATATATATTATTATATATATATATTATATATATATATATATATATAATATATATATATATATATAATATATAAATATATATATATATATATATATATATATATAATATTTATATATTATATAATA
>JABUQX010055522.1:0-30286 GCA_015478945.1 Trachelipus rathkii
CTGATAACAATCTATATTATTATTATTATATCAACTATATGTGTATATGACATAACAAACCCAACATACCACACACACACACACACACACACACCACACACACAACACCACACACACACACACACAACAACACACACACACACACACACACACACACACACACACACACACACACACACACACCACACACACACACACACACACACACACACACACACCAACACATACACACACACTACACACACACACAACCACACACACAACACACAACCACACACACACAACACACACACACACACACACACACACACACACACACCATACACACACACACACACACACACCCACATTAAACACACCACACACCACATAAATCACCGTAAGAATGAAACCTTTACTTATACAATTACGTGGCAATTCTTCGTACAACTTAACTACATCCAGACGTACCTAACCAGCAGCGACCAAAACTAACCTATCACACTTTGTCAAGTTCTATTAACAATCAATTGAAATTTAATTAAACACTATCGAATATCAAGATAGCCATTTCGAGTTATGCATTTGGATAAAACATAGCACAAAAAACGAGTTCTTTCATTATAACTACAACACGATATATGCTACATAAACAATGTTTCACTATTTAATAAACTAAACATAGCATTCATATGAAACTAAAGAAATAATATACAACGAACAAACCTAACCACAGCTACGCACTAATAAACTGCTTAACATAACAAATTCACACTAACACCAGTAAAGTAACTATAACTGCATAAAACTTAACCTATTCACACTTTTTCAAAACATATTCTAACATATCAACGTTAATTTACATTAACACTATCGAATTACGTAGCATTTCGAGTATCCATTTTCGGATAAACATAGCACAAAAAACGAGTTCTTTATTATACTAACCAACGAATATATGCTAAACGTATAACTTTGTTTTCACATTAATAAAGCTAACATAGCATCATATGAAATAAGAAATAATTTACAACGACAAAACCTAACACAGCTTACGCACTATCCAAAACTGTTAACATTAACAAAGTTCCACACTTAACACCTGTAATGTAACTAACTTAATATAACAAAACGTAACCTATTCATACTTTTTCCAAGCATATCTCTAACATATTACGTTAATTTATTGACACAGTAATATTTTTAACAACAATTTATCATAACCTTGTTCTAATATCATGCAGACAACGGAATAACTGAAAACCATAACAAAGTTTAAAAAACATAACATAAATAGTTCTTTGAATAAATACATACGAAATTTGTGTAATTACTGATTTTTTAAAGGAGAATCAGTAAATCCAGTAAATCCAAACATCAACCCTTCGCCCAACCCAGCCCCACCACGGACCTTCTTGGCACTATCTATTGATCTATTGATTTCTGTCATATTTCGATATCACGGCATAACCAAACACAAAATAAGTTCCTTTAATACTAACCATCAGAAATATGGGATCATAACACAAGTTTTACATTAATAAAGCTAACATAACATAACACTGAACTAAGAATATAATTACAACGACAAACCTAACAGCTTACGCACTAATAAAACTGTTAAACATTAACAAAGTTTCCACACTTAAACACCAGTAAAGTAACGTAAGCTTTATATTACAAAGGCGTAACCCGTATTCATACCCTTTTTCCAAGCATATCTCCTAACATATTAACGTTAATTCTTTGTTCCAAAGGCATTATAATCTTGATTTTATCATTTGCAGGTTCAACAGTAGGAGAAATAACAAAAAATAACATGAAAAAACCCAAAGTTTTAACCAAAACATAGCATAAAAATAATCTTATAGTGGAAAGTAGGAGGAGATTCTGGAGATGATGGCAGAGGGCAGGATAGACGTTATGGGAATTGGGCCAGCGAGATTGGCGAATGAGAGGAGAACGAAGAGAGCAGAAAAGATATTGCGCAGGAGGAGCTGATGAGTGATATGATATATAAAGGGATATGAGGCAGGCGTAGTCAGCGAAGGCATGGCAGTGGGCTTCATAATAGGGGCCCGAAGATGCTCCCCTTTTCATACAGACTATAGAAGTCATGCACGAAAGACTTGTAAGATGCACCTTTAAGATCAAGGAAAGAGTACTACTTCTATCAGATATATCGCCGCAACAGGGACACTCGGAAGAGGAAAAAAAAACAGTTCCATGAAATGTTGGAGGAGAATGTAGAAGACGGAAGAAGAAAGGAGGATGTATTTGTTGCTGATTGGAGATCAATGCAAAGAGGTGGCGAAGAAAACGAGACGAGGTGGAGGGACAATTGGTAGGGACCAGTATGGAGAGGAGATAAGAATATTGAAGGAGAGATGCTGATAGATTTCTGTCTTGAGTAATGTGAAAAATCATGAATGTTTTTTTCCAACAAAGGGACTCACATTAGGTTCACAAGGTATAGGTGGAACAACATCACAGAGAATTTGATCAAAGATCTATTATAGACTATATAATATCGTCTGATAGTAAGGATAATAAGGAATGTTTAAAGTAATACCTGGAGTAACAATGGATTCAGATCATAGATTGTTGGTGACGGACCTGGTGATGAAGGCAGAAAAGCTACAGAGTAAAGAAAAGAGAAATGCGATTAAAGTTGAATCACTGAAGGAGTGTGACCAGAAAAGGGAAGATATTAGAAAAATAATATATCACGTGGATCAGAACGCACTCAAAATATATATGATTCGATATAATACTATAACTTATTACACAGAGTCGAAAGTTATGATATGAGGTAATATCGGATGAGACAAAAGTGATTTCATGATGACAGTTAATAAAGCAAAACACGTATAACAGTAAAAGCAGCTAGATTCATCAGAGAGAAAAAATATGAAAGTTGAGCAGAGCAGACGCGAAAGAAAACCTAACACACATCCATAACACACAGGAGCGTAGATTAGAGACTTATCGTACGCAAACGAGTAAAGAATTTCCGACATAACAAGTGAGAACAAACCGATGAGTTATGGAGAGACGAAAAAGAATAATACGACTAACACATGTCTACACAACAAAGCGGGCCCAATACTTGATATGCGCGTATGTGCGAGTAACGATATATATATGTTACTGCAAGAGAGAGAAGTTAGTAAACAATGCATATGAGGAGCGTCTAATAAATCATATATAATAGTGACATGGCTCATAGTCAGTAAGAGCGAGTCGGATAGAAACTTGATGAGGCATAAGTAATGGTGATTAACGGAAAAAAATTCTAGCAAGTGAACCCAGTACTAAGATCATACATATACAGCACAACAGAAGATTCTGCTATATACGCTAAGCACTAATTGTCTACCATACAAACTACCGTAAAATATTTATTACCAAGAGAAGTGGATCAAATCCATATAAGCCAGGCGTATCGTATAAAGTATGAGTTTAGCAACCATCAAGGTAAGTAATCAGCGCACAGGCAGACTATGGACTCGAGAAATATTAATTTTTTGCACAATATACCAGAAGCATGACAGCGAGAAACGCACTTCTAGTTATAAACACACAAGCTTAAATGTTTGCTGAGATAACATCAAAAATAGAACAAGGTAAGCAACAGAAGAGAAATTTTTAAATATAACGACTGACTATGAAATCAACACGAAATCTAAAGTGAGGTGCGATTTAAAGAGTGTTGAGGGTACTATACCAGATCGAAGGTGAAGCTTATATTGAAGATATACTCTATGTGAAAAGACACTAAAAGCGGTATGTCTCTGAAAGTCGCAACTGTGAGTGAACGCGAGTAGAGCGCACCGGCGTTGAACACGATAGAGCGAGCTAACAATACACACAACATAAATTGAATACAAGTATAGAGGAAGTCAGAGAAAAGAAAGAAGAGAATATTTTGCACCATAAGTCACGATATCATAGATCCGTAAACACCACCAAGTGAAAAACCCAGAACACGAGGATGGGAAAGTTGCAAATTAATTAGACGTATGCAACTTAACTATTTTAAGAAAAACAAGGAGACACTAGTGAAAGACATGTTATATATATACATCTTTAGATAGCGTAGCATCTAATCCTCGAGCGTGAATAACCGATCTTAGCTCACAAACACCAATATTCGAGCTAGACACACAACTTGTAGAGAAAAAGGTGCTAGAAGTATGATATCCAGTAAAGCTCTACAACGAGCTGGCTGTGGAATCAAGAGCAGCAACGGAATAATAGCAATATGAGATCAGGCGAATTAGCATCAACTGTGCTAAATTCTTTTGTATTCGCATTTCATACATCAGACTACCTTGGAAAATATTGTATACAGAGAGGAATTTATACAAGCAAATAACACGCACATAGAGTCTAAAGTCATTTCATAGATATACATATATGAAGAGGAACAGACTGAATTGAATTCATTAGTGCCTAACGCGATAGACACGTCCCAAATTTTTTGTCTTGACAAGTGCAATAGATTGGCGTGTAGCAGAGAAATATATATGTCCTATATACCAAGAACAGTAGTGTACAAATTGCGATTAAGAGACGACGCTGTGTTCCTTTTCTAAGTCGAGATCATAGTATATCTCGCGCTAACAGACTAATTGCAGAATAGACTAAGTAATAAACATGAGTAAGATTTGTTATAAGACAACAAAGCAAATAATTAGCATAAAGAAAATAAAATAAGTAATTATCTCTGATTCGAGCCTAGAAGAAAACACTTACGGGTGCGATAACAATAGCGTAAAAAGCTTCTTGTCACCAATTTTGTTCCGTCTCTCGAGTAATTGCGTAATCGTATCTAGAATGATGTAATGAACGAGTGATAAAATGAAGTGAGGATGGAGAAGATATCGTTAGATTTGGACGTGTGATATTTTGGCTTATGCTGATGATCCTTGCTTCTGGAAGACGAAGAGGTAGAGATCATGATATTCATAGCATGTATAGATATATTATAATATATAAAATAAGAAGCCAGTAGGTGGTGTAGTGGTGCTGCTCGGAGTCGTTGTGGTAAAGGGGTGTGGGGTGTGGTGTGGTGGATGGTGTGTTGGGATGCTGTGTATTCTGGTCTCAATAGCTGAATTAAATAAGTGAGTCATTCAGCCAGCAAGACTCAAGGGCTTAGGGAAGACCGGCTTCTGGTCTGGACTACTCTAAACAAGCAGAAATGAGTATCGGAATCAGCAAGCTATGATCTAGTAGGAGATGAAGGAGGAGAGAGAGGTTGAGACTAGACGGTATTGTCGAGGCGACTCTGCATGAATGGTAAGAATGGGGTGCAGAAACACTGTAAAATACATCTCTGCGGAAGCATAAGAAGAGGAGCAGACGAAATGCTACAAGAAACTCACAAGCAGGATCTAGAGGCTCAGTCTCAGGGGAAGCAGCAAGAGCAGGCTAATCCCATTAACTGAAAGATAGAAACCTAGATGAGTGCTGGCAAATGAAAAGGTTGATATTGTGAAGTTGTTAAACACCGTTATTTTACCCTATGGAGCAGAGACATGGCGCAGTACGACCACAAGCAGAGGATAGTAGCAATACCAGTCGGCGGAGATGCACACTTGCAGAGTCGACTCAATGGGAAAGACTAGAACGCAGACAGAACAGAGAAACAGCGAAAGGCAATAAGACGAGAGGTTGGAGATGAAGCTATATTGAATAAAATGCATGTCCAGCCAGATTAGTGTGCGGGACATTCTGGAGAGAATGCAGAGGAAGAGTGGCACAGAGATATATATGATACGCACACACACGATGGAGACCCATCGATATATATATCTCGTGACACACACTCGCGCGAACTATCTCGTCTGGAAGACCTCATTGAGAAGACATGAGAGTAGATCGCCGCCTGCTCTCACCATACAGTCACAAAATATCATATAAAAACTAGCAGAGCACCTTTTTTAGCGTGGAATTTCTTTTAATTACCGTGAATTTCTCCCCTCTCGATCGACGAAAAAGAAAGCGCGAAGCACTTTTTTTTCGAAAAAAACTAAATAATAAAATTTTCCATAATTATTAAATTAAATTACATGTAATTAATAAATTAAATAAAATTCTAAAACTCATATATAATTAATATAAAATTAATTAATAAATTTAAATAATTAATAAATAAAAAAAAAGAAAACGAGAAATAAAAAAATTGATAATAATAGAAATTAGCTAAAATAATTATATAATGAGGATGAAATAATGATATTAAACGTATATGCCCCGCACCGCACAGGAATACGACCGCTTGCGTCCCCCCCCACCTTTCAAGGTGGTAGGGGGCGCGCAGCCCCCCTAAAAATTAATTGCATCGTTAGAAGGTTTGCAAATTTGGAGGCTGGGCTAGAGAGATTCGGAAGTAATGAAGACGGATAAGTTGGGTCGGATTCAGGAATTATCGGAGTTCAGGGGAACCCCCCGGAGGGGTTGGTTCCCCTCCATAGAAAAAAGAAGAAGTAAATGCATGGAATGTCAAAAACAGAGGTCTAAGCGAGGAAATGAAGGAAACGATGGCGCGGAAAAATTGAGAAGGATGGAAGGAAAGGAGAAAAGATGGAGGGATAAGAAAGAGTTGGAGAAGATCGGAGCTCAGAGGAGTCGGAGTTGCATCAGCACCACGGTGCTGGTATCCGAGTGACATGACTTTGTCAGTGTAATAAATATTCGTTTATGCCCATTAATTAGTATCTTATAATATGGGAAGAGGAGAAGGAAGGATGAAGGAAAAGTTTGAGGAAAGGAAGTCTAGTCCAGAAGAGTCGGAGATGCAATCGGCCACCACGTGCTGGAGACGGGCGTTCTAAAGCTTAATAAAAATTATTTCTTCAACTGAAAAGTTTCTAAAAATATTGGTATTAAAGAGTTTCCTTTAATAAAATTTCGTTTGTAAGTCCGTAAAGGGTGTCTGGACCCCCAACGGAGGGAAGGAGTCACCTAAAACTGAAAAACAAATACATGGAAAATGCAAACAGAAGAAAGATAGAAAGGAAGAGAGACCTGAAAAAGAGCAGAATGAGCAAGGAAGAGAGATAAGAATAAGGAAAGAGTCTTGAGGTCAGAGAGCGCGAGTTGCATCGACACCGGCTGCTGAAGAGCACGTGCGTTGTATGAATAGTTGCCTAAGTTATAATAAAATATTACGTTTATCCATATTTGTATTCGTACTATAATATCGTTATGTGAACCTGTTAGCATCTGAAGAATTGACGAGTAGATAAAGTCGTTAAAAGCGTGTCTGGGAACCCCCAACGGAAGGTCCCGAGACTGAAAAAAAAATTGCATGATGCAACACAGAGGAAATAGCGAAAAAGAAGCAAAGGATGCAGAGAATGAAGAGATATCAGGAGTTGAGAGAAGAGTCTGGAAATAAGGAGTCGAGTCGGCATCGCAGCCAAGGTGCTAGCCGGAGCGGTGACTAACGTAAATTAAATATTCTTATTAGTCCATATTTATATCAAAAATCAATAGGATATGTATTGGACCTATAGATCTCGAAAATGACGGTTAAAAGTCCGTATAGGGTGTCGGGGCCCCCCAACGGAGGCGGGTCCCGACTGAAAAAAAAATGCATGGGATGCAGCGGGGAAAAAGGGCAAAAAAAAAAAAAAAACAGAGGACAACGAAAGAAGAAAAAGAAGAAGGAAGAGAAGTAAGAAGTGAAGAATAGAGAAGGGTAGGAAAGAGATGAATGTACAAGCACCGATGCTAGAGCCGGTGTCGCAGTGTCGAGTAATAAACATTCGCTATTAAATAATACAATAATCATTACTGTCAACATAAGAGCTGCCTTACTGTTCGTTAACAGTAATGTACGTATCCAGTTGCATATGCATCATATTGCCAAAGATAAACCCGTTTTCATAATATGTCTATAGACTGACACTTTATATTTCCAACATCTTCATTTGAGTTGTATTTACGTATAACTAATATTGCAATGAGGATTTGTTTATATTAATATTCCAATTTTATTTTCTGATCGTTTTTTTATTAAAATTTGTAAATTAACATTTATACTTTTGTATAATAAAATTTTTTATCCATAGGTATATAACTTTACATTTATATTTGTGATTGTTAAATTTATTATTTTTAATTTTGAATTTTTTTTAAAAAGATTTATTTTCATCTAACTTTTTTTATTATTTTTTTAAAATTTCTTTTTTCCTAATAATTTTTATTTTTACATTTATACTTTACATAACATTTTCATAATTTATTTTAAGATAAAGATGGACTCTTTACCCTCCCTCCTTGTTTAATTTTTTATTTTAATTTTAATTTTTAAATTTTTATTAAATTATTTTCTCAACTTTATGAAAAATTTTATTTATTTTGTTTTGGTTCTTAAATTTTCGGTTTTTAATAAAAAGAATTTTATATGAAATTCAATGTCATAAGACTAAAAAAATTTGCATATTTACAAACCTTAAAGCAGTATAAATCAGAATTAATCTCAAACCACCCAACCCCATCCCTCCTACCCCTATACTGATACCATCTGTCAATCTCATTGATCTATAGATCTAATTATTCAGGTCACATTTCGAGTATAAACAAACACAAAAAAACTTTAATTAATTTGTATTCTTTATAATTTATAAAATAAGTTTTGTAAAATATTATTTCTTTTATTTTATCAAAATACCATTTTCTATCTAAACCTTAAAGCAAATAATAAATCAGTTAATCAAACCACCCACCCCACCCTCCTACCCTTCTGTTCCATCTGTTGATCTATTGATCATATTGGCCTATTGATTCAATTAATAATATTTTTGTATAACATAAATCACAAAAAACTTTTATTGATTTTTGTTTTCTTTATCCCTTTATAACATTTTGTTTTACTGTAAAAAATTATTCGTTTTGTAGTTTATAGCCTAAAAAAATATTGCATTTTACATACCTTAAAGCCAGTAAATCAGTAATCAAACCACCCACCCCACCCTCCTACCCTTCATTGTCCCATCTTTTGATCTATTGATTCTATTGATTCCTATTGATTCAAAGTCATATTTGTATAACATAAACACAAAAACTTTATTGATTTTTTGTTTTCTTTTCTTATACATTTTGTTTTTACTAAAAAAATTATCTTTTATATTTATAACTTTAAAATAAAATTTGCATTTTTAACATACCCAAATCAGTAATTCAGTAAATCAGTTAATCTGAAACCACCCAACCCCTAACCCCTACCTAACCTCTCTTCCATGGATCTATGAATCTATGATCTATTGATCTAATGATCTTTCAAGTCAAATTATAAGTATCTTTTTGTTAGACATAACAAAAAATAAATTCTTTGCTGTAGTAGTTGTTGTTGAAATGTCACGTATGTTGTGTGCATTTAGTTGCAGTAGTTATGATGTGTTTGTCTTTGTTGAAATGTGATGTTGAATTGTTGTTGTTGTAGTCGCTTGCGTGTTGTTGGTTTATATAAAATATATAATCAATACCGTACTTTTTTAGTACTTGTGTTGTAAGTCAGATATTGATATGATATGACAACCATTAATAATTAACACTAGCTATAACTATTTGTACAAGGATTTAACATTTATGAACACATGAATGTGAGCAACATAAACTAAAAATAATAAATATATTCATCATTCTCATAAATCCACATTCAATCTAACATACAGTCATTCATTAAATAAAAGTAGAAACCACATTAAAAATATATAAGAGATTCCAATCTATAACACAGGAAGAAGTCAGCATATAGCACACCCATCAATCACTATCATCTACCCAACACACCTACAATACCACAACCCGCACACAACAACATAAATTATTAAACCTAACCATAACTATCATTAATCCTATTATTACATAAACTCATTATTACATATTATTATTATCTAATATCTATTGATCTACATCAATTCATTATCATATCTAATATTCAACTTACATATAACAAGTTTATCCACATGATCTACCACTCACCAAATAACACCACAACAATAACGCCGTTGCACGCATACAGCTTTTGACCAATGCCACGATCCATCCAACAAAAACCTACAGGAACAATTGCACAGCGATCTATGCTAAACATGCTCTCTACTCCGAACAACCCCACCACACCATATACATCCCGTAATCTTGATATTTACGAACTCAAAGGATACTAGCCACATCAGAGGCAACTGCATTTCGCATAAGCCCATAACTCACAAGAACAAGCCACAAACAATAGAACACCATCTCCAGAAATAATCTACATATAATAATATGACATCCCTTAATAATAACTCTTTTTGAACACCAATGTATATTAAGCGGGTCGTGCCCCAAATTTATCCTTACCGTTAAACTTGAGATTACCTTATCTACTGTATAAACACGTAAAAGATCTTAATATCCTAGATATATCTACACTGCGTATCAAAAACGTAACAAATTATTAATGGACAGATTAAACTTTGTATTTACAAAAGGAATCTTTAATTCTCGTAGCTATTCGCTCTCCGTACCCTTTCAGAAAATATCAATTACATTGGAACTATTGAAATAGTATGTTTTTGTGCCAGTAATTATTGCAATCTTAGTGCAATACAGAGAGAATAGGATTTGCAGTATAAGTAACTTCATTTTAACTTAACCATACAAAACCAAACAAATGGTACGTATCAGGGAGCATAGCGTGCGCGCACCATACAGAGGCGATTTGTAACAACAAACTTGTATTAGAACTAGTGCATAGCTGCAGTACATAATAATAATCTACGAGCATGTAGACATCTTACGATCAACACTATATAAGACACAGAATCTTTAGATCTGACATATCTAATATCTATATTTATTACAAACAAACTGGTTAGGTCATTTGCACGAAAGTTGCCGAAAACTTTCATCATTTGTTAAATTATGTTATAAACATGTGTATATTCATTTTAAATGTAATCAGTTTAAAAAAAAAGGTTAGATACAAATAAATAACCAAAGCCTAACATACCACAACATCACACACTGCACAAATATGTGCAGCCAACTCTCAAAACAATTTACACAACACGCACACACTTACACACATTCAACAACCCACACGACCACACAAAACACACCACACACAACACAAACACCACACCACGACACACATCAACATCAACATACCAACATCAGACACTCACACGATCACATCACACCAAACAACTACACACAACACACACAACACACACACTACCAACACACCTACACACACACACTATCACACTGCTACAACACAACACACACACACCGTAACACACTAACGATCCACAGCACACACGAACACACAACCAACACATACATGACTACTACACAAATCGACACCAAACAAACTAAATCAACACAGCACGCTACTACACACACCCACACACACTTCACAATAATTATAGACACTTTACTAATACAATTACCTGGCAATCCGTTGGCCTTTAATTAGTTCAATCATTATTCAACAGTAAATATACCAACAACAGACACTCACAAAACCCATACGTAATCCATCCATATTCTACACTGTATCAAACAATCCAACACTCTTAACAATATAGATCATGTTAATATAATGTAATTCAAAACACTATTCGAAATGTCACGTAGAACACAATTCAGTCTTTAAATATCAGGTTAGACATCATCTTACGACTGAAACATAGCTACACAAAAAACGAAGTTCACTTTGAATATTCACATAACACAAACGAATATAATCGACCTACAAACAATGTACTTCAACATTTTAATAAGACTAAACATATCAGTCATATGAATGGAAACAAAACAGAACTTGGACCAACCTAACACAGCGTAATGCACTAATCAGTATTCATTACATGATACAAAAATACGTGCAACTTAACACCACGATAAACATTCCACAATAGGTATCGTGATTCCTTTAGCGAAACCTTCCTTGAACACCTTTTCAAGTCATATATCTTTCTAACATATCACAAATGTTAAAATCCTTACATTAAACAACTAATCGAAAAATTAACGTAGTGACATAATCGCAAGTATCAATTCGTATAAACAGTGCACTAAAAACGAGAGCTTCATTATATACTAACCAATCGCAATGTATATGCAACTAACAATGGTTTCAACATTAATAAAGCTAACATAGACAATCATAGGAACTAAAGAACAATAAATGTTACCAACGGACACACACTAACACAGTATACGCACGTAATCAAAAATACTTTAAACACAAGTTAAACAAAAGTTTCCCACAAACTATAAACCATCCTAAAGTAAACATACTTTACATTAATACAAAATCTCGTAAACCTATCATATCATATATTTATACCAAGCAGATCTTCTAACATAAATTTAACGTTAATATTTCATTACCACAGTAATATTATTTAAACAAACATAATTTATCCAACTAACGCTTGTTCATAAATTATCATGCCAAGACCAAAATAACTGAAATATAACTGAAAAAAATACATAACAAAAAGTTTTAAAACAAAATAAACATAACATAAAAAAATAAGTTCTTTGAATAAAAATAATTCAATAGTTAGATTGTCAATAATTTACTGACTTTTAAAAGAACAATGTAAATCCAAGTAATGAATATCAGTAAAAAATCAAACCATTCAACACCTTTCCCCAACCACTCCACTCACGACCTTTATCTAATTAGATCATATATGTATTAAATACATATTCATATTTCGAGTATCATTTTCGGAAAAAACACAACAACAAAAAATATAGTTCTTTATAGTGAGTATCTCAAGCATAAAAAAATGAAGACTCCTATCACATGCTAAAGTTTTTACATTTAATAAACTCTTACATAACACAATAACCCTGAACTAAGAAAAAATGAATATAAAACATTTTTTTTATAATTTAATTAAGGAATTGAAAACAATCCTAACACAGCCTTACGCATAATAAAACTTAAACAATAAACTAAAGTTACCACAACTATTAACACCACTAGTAAGTAAAACTAAACTTTGACATAGCTAAAGGGTAACAATTTAATTATGCATACTTAACTTTTTTACCGTTCATAAAAACATATTACGAATAATAATGAATTATAACTTTAAATTGCTATAATAATAATTAATATATAATAATAATTGATACTAATATTGATACTAATAGGCTATCTCAAACTCAAGTTTACGTGTTTATAAACTGGAGCTCATACGAAAAAAAATGTCTAAAATATTATAGTACTAATTATCATTTTTAAAAAAAAGAAAAAAAAAAGACTAATTTATGACTATGTCAAAAATTAAATTAAAATAAAAAAAAAATATTTAAAAAAAAAAAAAAAAAAAAAAAAAAAAAATAAAAAAAAAAAAAAAAAAAAAAAAAAAAAAAAAAAAAAAAAAAAACCTACCGAAGGAATTATCTTTATTTTTGAAAAGGAACTGTATAGTTTATAGAATAAGCATCGCTTGATGTTGAAGTTTAGTCGTATAAGAGTAAATTTTTGAGTAAAGCAAAAATTCTCATATTAAATATAAGTCTGTCTGGTAATTACGATTAAAACTTTATCTCTGGATCTTTTAAATATTGCGATTTTAACATTGCGTAAAACTGAAATGCATAGGAAATCTTAAACATGCCTTTGAAGGATATTTAGATGATTTACCTATATGTACGATGGTCGCTACCTTTACTGTTGTTAAGGTCAGAAATTTAATGGTTATTGAATTTAAAGATACCGGGTCGGTGAGTGATGTTCAACCATAATGTTATTGGTCCGATTAACAATCGGGTCAAATCCCTGTCGCGTTATGAAATACTAATAATCTGCGAATGGTGTATATATAAGAACTTATTTTGTGTATGTCAGGAAAATACAAAATTTTGTATTTTTTTTATGTTAATGTTTTTGGAAAAACTTTGTGTGATGCAATTATTCGTTGGGGGAATTCTATTGAGAATTACGTTACTAGTATACGCGGATGGTTATTGTATAATTTTTGTGAAATATTACGAAGTTGATGTGTAAAAAAAAAATTTGGTACGTTAGCAATATATTACGTTCTGATATGATGAATTAGACTGCGGGTTTATGCCCTTTTTATTAGTCAGTTATGTACATACATAGATATGTTGATATATTCGCTGTGGAAAAAAATAGTATGAATCTAGGCGCTTTACGCTTGTACGAGTGTAGGACATTTACTGTGTAAGTGCAAGAAATTTGTTACATTTAGTAGTTTATTCGCCCGTATGATGTGTAGGTTTGTCGTTGTACATTAATCTCTAGTTCAGGTTATGTAGTTAGCTTTAATGGTACAACTTTGGTATGATACCATAATATCCGAATGGTAGTATATAAGAAATGTTATTGTTTGTGTTATGTCCAGATAAAAATTTGTTATTTTCTTATGCTATGTTTGTGTTTAAACTTGGTACGTTAGCCCAAACTATATTCGTTGGTCTGATGATTGATTCGACTGGGAGATTAAAGATAAATTGTGGTTTTAATTACCGTCATCTGATTGACGTCGTACGTTAAAATTTAAGATCGTTAATATGTTAGAAATATTGCTGGAAAAGGTGATGAATAGGTTACGCCTTTGGGCATGACTAAAATTAGAAGTTCGACTGGATAGAGATAAGGATGATCGGATAAATGTAATGTTAACCAGTGTATAGTGCGTGAAAACTAGATAGAAGAGGGATGCAAGACTAAACGAATGATAAAAAAAAAAAAAAAAAAAAAAAATTAGGACAAATCAAAACCTTGGAAAAGTATTTTGTATCTATTTATAATCTTTTTTTTCCTTCTTCTTAGAAATAGTAAATCTCGAGGTGGAACAAGGAAAATTTTTGTTGTTACCCTCGTGCTTGTGCGTTCTTTAGTTTTATTTTATATTTTAATAATAAAACTTTGTCCTTTTCCTCATGCCCAAATTGATCAGTGAAAAATTCGGTTAGAATAACCAGGAAAATTCGGCTTTCACTTGGACTTGTTTCTTGTTAAATGTCCATAAAGTTCCTAATAAATTTACTTTCCTGATATCACCTTCGCTTCACCTCCCCACCTACCCATATATATAATATCATATATATTATATTATATATATATATTATAGTATATATTTATATATTAAATATATATATATTATTTTAATTTATATTATTTAATACTATAATATATTATATTATATATTATATATATATATATATATATATATATATATATATAATGTATATATATATATACTATATTATATATATATATTATATAATATATATATATATATATTATATATATATATATATATACTATATAATAATATGATATATATAAAATCACTGGATATTAATAGTAATTATATATATATTATATCATATATTATAAAATATATATATATACTTTAATAATATATAAATATATATATTTATATATTTATATTTATAATATAATATATATATATAATATATATTTATAATATATATATTATAAAAATATGAAAATTATTAGACGTTTGTTATTTCTAAAGATTTATTTAGTCAAACTACAATATATTTTTAAAAATGCCCCGGGGTCGGTGCCGGCGTTAATAACATAAGAAAGGTAATGTTTCACTATCAGAAAAAAAAGAAAAGAAAAAAAAAAAAAAAAAACGCAATTTTAAATTTTACCCAAACAATGCATCAAAATAAATATTATGAAAATATTAGAAGTTTAAAGCTAATTTAGTCAACTATATATATATAATATATATATATATATTATTATATATAATATATATATATATATATATATATATATGATTATATAATATATATATATATATATATATATATATATATATATATATATATATATAATTATATTTTATATATATATATAAATAATATATATATATAATAATATATGGCCTACGTTTAATATATATATATATATATATATTTTTTATTTTTTATTTCAAAATATTTTTTAATATATCGATAGAAAAAGATGTTAAACGGTGAAGGGTTAGAATCTTTAGATAGGTTAGGTTAGGTTATGCAAGGTTATGTTAAGTTTCGTTAGGTATTATTATTATTAGATTATCATCTATTGATATATTAGGTTAGGTTAAGTTTTGTTAGGCACTGTTAGATTAGCAGCTATTGATACATTTCACCTAATCTTACCCATTTTGGTATTAAACATATTTTCCTGGAAATATAATAATTACTATGTCGGAAATATAATAATTACTATGTCACAAGATTATATTGAGCTTCACACCATTACGGCTTTAACAATTGAAAAAAAATCAAATTTTTGTTATATATTTTTGCTTTATGAGAGCACATCTCTTTTCTTTTCTTTTTCTTCTTTCTTTTTTTTTCTTCTCTCTTTTTTCTTTTTCTCCTTTCTTCTTTTTTTCTTTTTCTTCTTTCTTCTTTTTCTTCTTTCTTTTTTCTTTCTTTTTTTTCTTTCTTCTTTTTTTTGTCTTTTTCTTTTCTTCTTTTTTCTCTTTCTTCTTTCTTCTTTTTTCTTTTTCTTTTTTTTTCTTTTTCTTCTTTCTTCTTTTTTTTCTTCTTTTCTTCTTTTTTTTTTTTTCTTCTTCTTTTTTATTTTTCTTCAATTTCTTTTTCTTTTTTTCTTTCTTCTTTTTTTTCTTTTCTTTCTTTCTTCTTTTCTATCTTCTCTTTCTTTTTTTTTTCTTTTTTCTTTTTTTTTCTTTTTTTCTTTCGTGTCTTCTTAGGATTCTTCCTTTTATAATCAACATTTTGTGAAATAAATTTTTGCTTCAGGTTAATTTTAACTCCCTTTGAAGTTGAAGCTCATCTGTCATTATCATTACTGAGACATTGACACACTTTCGCCTTTTAATTGCATGTCTCTAGACTATATGCTAATCCAAGCAGTTTGTCAGTTTAAGTCGGTCTTGGTTTTTCAATATGGGCTGATATAATTACTATTATGTTCTCTCTTGTATATTATTTTGAGGTTTATGGTTGATATTTTAATAGTTTATGAGGATATTTTATTTACGCAAATGAATATACAAAATAATTTTCGTTGACACAAAAAAGATGGCAATTGCCTTTATGGTTAAAAGATTTTGCTCAATCTGCAAACAATGCAATTATATACATTATGGGTGGAGAATTATTTTATAGGTAAAAATTTTTAAATTTCATTAATTCTACAATTTATTAAGTTCCAACGAAAGTAAAACAGTCTGGTTGCATCTTAATTTGATGATAGTGTGCTCGCTTAATACTTAGCTGTATAGAGAGAATTTAGGATTCCCACCGGCCGATGTCCACTCAATTCTCTTCATCCATGGGCCGGTGCTCGCTCGCATATGATTCACTTCGACTCGTCAGGTAGACAGCTCTCTCAAATAGTTGTCATAGATACATATATAGTTATCATATACTGCTATGATTCAATAGTGTAAATAAATTAAATCGCTTGTTACGAAAAGAGGTCGATAATAAGGTTTTTGCAAATGTTCGTGATTTACACGATAGAGAGGAGGCATAATCAGAGATCGGTCATCAGCACGTCGCGTATATACTCTATCTCTCACGTGCGTCTATTTTCCCAGCTTCCCCGCCATCCATCTTGATATACATCTTCCACACCGAGGACTCATAATATTTATCCCATTTTCCCCTTACCCCGCGTCTAGATAAAATTCTCCTCCGCCTACCACTCAATATGTTACTACCAAAAATTTTCGTATCAAGCAGAAGGATGCAATTTAGAAACTTGTCTCATGAGAAACTATATTAATATTCAATTTACATAAATGTAGCACGCTATACTATGTCTAAATCAGAGTTTCTTAACCAATGTTCTTCGTCTAGGCTAGATCACCCAAATCTTTCTCCTAAAATGCATCTTGACCTCGCTCACCTACGGATATGGCATAAATTGTAGGTATTGGATGTCCTTCCCCAAAAGCTGATCATACCATCTCCGCTACTACTACAATAACAACAACAACTAATAATAATAATAATGATAATAATAATAATAATAATAATAATAATAATAATAATAATAATTAATGAAACTGTTACAATGTATCAATTTAAATATTATAATAGTAATTTCATTGGAATGTATCAAGAATGTTTTAAGTTTGAAAGATACTTGAAGCTTTCAATTCCTTACAATTCTAATAAAAACAATATTTACTACACTATTAAGCTTTAGGTATATTAATATGATAAATGTAACAAGTTGAAATTTATTCTCACAGTTTCGTTCTTTTCAATTCTAATGCTTATTAATGAACAAAAGCGTATCCCACAGTTAACACTTTTATTAGAAGGAAAAAAAAGAGGAAAGAATGGGATTCCGGAAGATTCAAGAAATGAGAGTTGAGAATGGTTTCAATCTTTTTTGAAAGAATACAAGTGAGAGCTATAAGACGATGGTAAGAGGGTTCAAGGTGGCTACCCTTCTTCTCAATAAGTTTGCAATATGAGCACTTCCCAAACACTAAAGTTAGATGCTAGTATTGAGGCACAGAGTATAGTCGAACGAGGGCCGACGACAGCTCAGAAGCGCACACTCTCTCATAACTTGGAAGGGATGCCATCTAAGTCGCTTGCCTTCCTAACGTTCATAGATTTCAACAATCCACACATCCGATCAATTGTAATCACAAGTAAGAGCATGGTACGCCTAAAATAAGAAGGGATTAAGAGGAGAATTGCCAGAGTCTACCAGGGTTGAATAAGAGGAAAACAAGAGGTCAAAAAGGCCTTTTCAATAGGAGTACTAATGACAGAATATCAGAAACAATAAGTAGAGGAAATTGTTATTGACAAGAAATCAAATGATTTGCCAGTAGGAGAGCTAAGTAGGTCAGCGCACATCGTTAGTCAAAGTATTCTTTGCTCGTTGAATAATATTCTTGCAACTCTTCCGGGCTGAATGAAAATTAACAAAAGTTGTAGGAGAACGAAAATTTTTCCATTCCTGATACTCATTATGTCTCTAGTTCGAGTTGGGCGAAAAAGTGTACGATCGAACCATGGATTTTGAGGAGAGAAGGATTTAGTTTAGGAAAGAATGAACCTGCTCATCCCATCAGCTATTACAGCCAAAAACGTTTCTGAAAAAACTGAAACATCTTCACAGTCAAAATAGTCAATCATGGGATAGTTAGCGTAGAATCAATTCAAAGTCCCACAATTGGCTACTACTAAAAGCAGTAAGACATTCCCATTTATACAAAAAAAAAATTAAAACTTTGATATACCTGTAAGGATCTTCTTCAATAAGCGGTTCTTTGTCGAGTAAATAATAAGTTTTTGAGTCCATATTAAAGACAAAAGTTGCATTGGTTTTGTAAAGACTGTACGAGGAGTGTTCTCGCCGTCTTTGAGATCGGAAGGAGGAACAATCTGGAGTTTTGGAATGATTTCTGGATAACCGAGGTTTTTGTTTTAGTCAGACTCTCTTGAACGATAGAACTGGGAGCCCAAAGGCAAACACTGCCAACTATTGGACACACATCACGAATTTTCAACGTTGTAGTCATTGGCAGAAAGTTAATATTTCTTTCCACGCTTCATTACAAAGTCTTTGTGCTGTTTCATGACAACAATTGTTCTACGTCTTAAGCTAACCTGTCTTACCAGAACACCTGCGAGCATCTGTAAATATAGTATACTATATATATATATATATATATATATGATATATATATATATATAGTATATATATATATATAATATATATATATATATTATATATATATATATACTTTATATTAAAAGCCTTGGAATATTAAAACTTTAGACACCTGATAAGGACTACACTTTAATTGACATAAAAAGTATATTCTAAAGAATCTTTATGGAATAATAATACATTGAAACTAGCTTTCACCTCTGATCGCGCGAGGCCTCTTCAGTTGTGACAATACTTATTGTGAAGTTCGAGGAGGAGGGTCAATTTTAGTTGGTTTTTTAATTTTTCTTCATGAAAATTTGACGTAAATGTTGTTATTATATTCGTTAAGAATAATAAATCTATTCTTGACCTGACCAGGATATCCTTGTTATAATTTTCGAAATTGCAATATACAAATGTCTCCAATGATTGTTACGATGGCCTGTATGATTAATATTGGTCATAGAAGTTTTAGTTTTCATGTTGATATGAAATGTTCCCCGTACGTCTGTGGTAGGTTAGAGCCGAGTTATTATTATCAAATATTCAGGTATAATTATGTTGGCTCATTTTCTTCTCTGCCAGTCCACTGATTCTCCCATATAGGTAAGGTTGCATGTGCTGCACGGAATGTGATAGATGCTGCTTAGGGAGTGGTTTTCCTTATGTTTGGGAGGTTTTAATATATTTTTAAGGGTAATATTGTTAGATTGAACTAAATGGATGTTTTTTGGTTGTATTTTTTTAATTAAATGTGTAGGTATATTTGGAATGGGCAAAAATGACACATTTTCCTCTTTATTTGTAGTGGTGTTGTAATACCAACCCTACAGATGTCCTTCCAATCATATCACTCCATTCAATTAGTTTACATGGGAAAAATAAGCAATCAACTCCAATATAAAATATATAGAAACGCAACGATCGGTCCCCCAATTACATACATTTGGTTGGTTATCTAACCATCGACCAAATAAAAAATTAGGCATTTTGTCAAGTTTATTCCTCCGTCCTCTTAGGTTATGTTCCCCATCATTTCTTTCCGATGAAATTAAATATATCTATAACATTTTTAAATCTCTATATTACCCAGACAGTTTCATTTCTAAAGCACTTAAAAAAGCACAAAAAACAAGTATTACAACACCACTACAAATAAAGAGGAAAATGTGTCATTTTTTTTGCCCATCTCAATCATATATTCTATTCAGTTCGATTAAGAAAAACTACCATTTTAATCAATGTTGTGTCAATATACATTATTACCATGAATGAATATCACAGCCTCCCAAAACACTAAGGAAACCACTCCCTAAGCAGCATCATATAACAATTCTGTGTGCCAGCACAATGCAACCTACCTTAGTATCGGGAATCCAGGTGGAACTTGGCAGACGCAAGAAAATACGCAACATCAATTTATGACGCTGAATAGATTGTATAATAATAATCTGCTCTACCTACCACAGCGTTACTTATCTAATACATCCTATTCTAACATGAACAACTTCAATATTAATCATACAGGCCACGGTAGAAATGAGGACAAGCTTTTGTAATACATAACAATAAAAAAATTATAACATTTCAAATGGCTATGGTGAGGTCACAATATTTTTTTTAAAAATTTAAACTTACATTATGCAAACCAGTTCTTTTTCAATAGCCATAATGAAGAAAATATAAAATCAACTAAATTGATCCTCCTCCTCGAACTTCACAATAAGTAATTTGTTCACAACCTGAAGAGGCCCTCGGTGGCACTCTAAGGTGAACCTAAGTCTTTTTCATGTATACTTTATTATTAAATCGCTTTTAAATATTATTTATGTAATTAAAGTGTAACGTCTTCTAAGTCTAGTTTTAATATTCCAGGAGGTTTTATATAAAGTTAATATAACTACTACGTTTGGTTAGGTCATATATATATTATATATATATACTATATTATATATTATATATATATATATAATATTATAATATATATAAATATTATATATCATTATATATATATTATATATTATATATGTATAATATATATATATATATATTATATATATTATATAATATATATACGTAATATACTACAAAGCAAGTGTGTGGATGTGCTAAAGTAGGAAGTAGAATGTTAACAGCGAATGGTGGATGAAGAGGGTGATGAAAGCGGTTACAGGTAGGAAGAAGCGTGTTGAATGCTACTAACAGCTAAATGATCGAAGTTTGAAAAGAAGAGATGCTTGGAATTATATAAGGAGGAAAAAAGAAATACTGAAAGGTGCATCGTAGAGAAAACAAGAGGTAAATGAACAGTTGGAACGAGGATGAATGGGGACTACAAGGGAATAGAAAGCTCTCCTGGAAGGAAGCGCGAAAGGCTTAGAATGAGAATTTGGGAATCTCTGGCTTAGAATAATGAATAGGGATGGTCGTTTTGTAACTGCTAAAGTTGATCTGTCGCAGGGGGATGCTGGAGAAGAACACCTTTCGAAAATCTGCACAATATTCAGTCAATGATGCAGGTGTTATGTGAATGTGGTGCTGGTGTTTGCATTGGTACAAGATAGGAATAGGTTATTCTGGGGATGAGGTTTATAGTACAGGAGGAGGTAATGGGTAGAGATGAGAAGTTTTGAAGAATGGAAATCTGAGTATAGATGAAATTCACTGGGTGAAAATGATCAAAGAGCGCAGGCGAGATGGTGCATTGATTGATTGGGGACAGTTGTGTAAATAAAGCTTTATGGAGGGCTACTTAGTTCCAAAGGATTGTCGAGGAGAGGCGGTCATAGTACCCTTGTTATAAGGGTAAGGAAGAAAAGGGGGGAATCTGTAAAAAATTATAGGGGATAAGTTATTAGAGTGTTGTAGGGGAAAGGTATATCTATTCATTTGGTCGAAAGGAGTGGCGTCGAGTGACTGGAAGGATCTGATTGGTGAAGAACAAGGTGTGCGTCTTAGGAGTGGATTAGAGGAATATCGCTGGGATTCACAACTCTTTATCATTAAACAACAAATAATTGTAGAAATGAGGGAAGAAAGAAGATAAATTATATTTAGGTTCTTATGGGATTTGCAAAGGGGTAATGCATCACGAGTTAATAGGGAAGCTGTAATTGCAGGTATACGTGAATATATCGGTGGTTGGTGTAGGCTTCTGATGATGGAATCAACAAGTATGTATCACGATAGTTGACAGCGTGGGTGTATAGAATAAATGGTGTTCAAATGGTCGATTGGTTAGGATCTTAATTAGCGAGTGAGAACATGGGTTGTGTTAGGTCTCCTGGTTATTCATTTGTATATGGATGGGTTTATGAAAGAATTCGAGGTGGGGTATGGCAGCAAATGGTGTTGCAATTGATCGGAGAATGGAGATGAGTGGGAGGGTGCCCTAACCTATTATATGGCGGATGATTTAATTCTGTGTGGCCGTGATCTGGAAGAGAGTGTTTGATAGGATTGGGGCTAGAACGATTTGTGCAGGGTGAATGTAAAGGAGGGGTTTGAAAGTCAACGTAGATAAGAGAGTAAGGTTATGGTTTGTGAGTGAGGACAGTGTTCGGTGTGATAGTTATGTTAAGGATGGTGGAGCAGCTGGAGCAACGCTGTCTGAGTTTAATATTTCAGGGTATGTCGTTGGCATTTGAAAGAAGGGACGGATGATTGGCAGAGTGTAGTAGGAAAGTTGTGAAATGGCAGGAAGGTTGCTGGTCAATACTAAATCGTTGGTGGATGTAAAGGGACTAAAGTCTGACTTCGCTAGGGTCTTCTTACATGAGTGTTGTTGCCTGTGTTGTATTGTATTGGTAGTGAGACTATGGTCTGGATATAAGGTATAAATCTAAAGTTCAATGTTTCAGATGGACAATCTTAGGACCATGCTAGGGTGTAGAAGAACGTAATAAACTGAAGGAATGAAACTTATCTGAGAGAGTTGTGTGATGTGAAGAAAAGGGTAAATGCGAGAATAATGAAAGTATGTTTGATGATGGTTTTGGTTCATGTTGGAAAAGGAATGCATGAATAGTCGGTTTGATTAAGCGTGATGTATAGTCGGGGAGTGTGTGGGAAGACCGGCTGCGAGACCGAAGAGAAAGTGGATTGAGTCGTGAACGAATGTCTGAAGGAGAGAATGTGAGTTTGGCAGAGGCGAGAATAAAGGTGCATGATAGGAGAGAATGGCGGGGGTTTTGTATGGGGGCAATGGTTGTGGCCCACCTGGGCCAAGGGATTAACCCTTACATTGACGATTTTACCATAGTGAGGGCCCGTTGGTCCATGAAGCTCTAGTGGATTTTCTGTTGTGACGAGTTTTCACTAATTAAATGATACAGAGGGGGCGTAAGGCTGGGCTTTTTCGACAATTGTCATATTCTCCTACTGCTTTTCTTTTCCATGCTTGTATCGCGCCTTCTCCGAGTCCCTTGGAAAAAGAGGTAAGATAAAGAAAGAAGAAGAAAGAAGGTATATATTATATATATCTATATACTATATATATATATATATATAGATATATTATATATATATACTATTATATATATATATATATAATATTATATTATATATTATATATATATAGTATTAGGGATGTACCCGGACAGAATTTTTTTGGTTCGGCCGGAACCGGAACTTTTGACCTTCCGCCACACCTTACATATTCTACTTAAAACTTGGCTGATGATTACAAGTGGGAGTCTCTCTAGAAGTATCTTGGCATCGTTGTTAATATCCGTACAGTGAGCTCTTAGCTCTTAAGGCCAAATTTGGAAATAGCGATCAATCAATTTATTAAGGTTAAATAAGAATATACTCATATATAAGTTTTCTACGGGTCTCTCAAAGTTAGAGCTTTTTCATGAAAAGCTTTTTTTTTTAAAGCTTTTTTCAGAAAAGCGTTTTTATTAAAAAGTTTTTTTTTTTTAGAAGCGGGTACGTGTTTGAGGATAAGTAGATCACGTTTTTACTCCACAACATGGAGGAGCAACCTTATTTTTCCTCACATCCTAATCATTTCAATATTCAACTAAAATACTTACATTTGTAAGTAAGAAAAATTATGAAATTCTTGTTTTAAATTTTTTTTAAATTTTTTGCTTAAACAGTTAGTTAATATTTTGTTTTGTAGTAGTTCTACTTTAAAGTTATTTTCTTAATAATTATATAAAATAATGAATTAATATAATAATAATAATAAGTAATAATAATTAATAATAATAATACATAATATAATAACAAAATAATAAGAATAAATAATAATAAATATAATAAATAAATAATAATAATAATAGTAATAATAATAATAATAATAGTATAATAATATAAATTTTGATTTGATTATAAAATATCGTCTGATTGGACCCTTTTTTGATATAGAAATTAAAGAATAACACAAAATCTAATAAACAATAACTTCCCCCGTATACTCATGGAGAAAACTATAAAAACACTTTAAATAATGTTATTTGTACTTACCAAATGAAAACGAAAACGATAAGCTCGTGTATCTAAAAAAACTAAAAATATTAGTCAGAAAAAAGGAAGAACATTTAAAATTAATTTTGCATCAATTAAAGCAAAAGACGGGAAGCTTATATTTAGATCTTACTATAGAGCCATTGAAACTGCAGTCTGTGCTTAATCTGCTCGTGAAAAGGCGCTTTCCGGATGGTGATAGTAAGTGGTGTGTACCGATTTTCAATGTGTTGAAAGTGATGTCGCTTCTATATCGATACCCAACGAATACCCTCAAATGAGAATGTTGCAGCAATAGGTATAAGCTGAGTAGTTGTTTCAATCATTTAAAAAGAACATACAAAAAACCTTGATAAAAAAAAAAGAAAATTTTTCCCAAAATAAGGAAAGATGATTTTATGAATTGCGTCTAAGGGAATCGTTGCTCTTAAGGAAACACAAACCAGTAATAAATGTAAAATATAATGAAATGTCCAATTTTTGATTTAAACATATTTAAATAACAAAAAGTCAATGCATGTTAACTTTTCTAACTTTTAAAAATTATTAATTTTATTTTATTTATTTTTTGATTATTAGTTTAAACTATATATTTATAAAAATTGTTAAATCTGAAAAATAGAATATTCCTGAAAATGTCCGGAAGTATAAAGGCGGGACGATGCTCGTGGTATCATTTATGAAATCAATAGTTTTATTTTACCCAAATAATATGAAGAATAATTTCTTCTCTTCTGTAGAAAAAACAAGTACTTCAGGGCTTGAAAAAGCATCGAGAAATCAGTACATAAAAATAATAATAATAATAATAAATAATATAATATGTTTTTATAAAATAATAATAATAAAACAACAGGTAACCCTGGTTACAAATTTTATATTCCCAGGTTCTAGATTTTCTAGAGCGAGGGTTTGACCAAAAAAAAATCAAAATGATTAAATCAACTGATTTTTTTTACGTAATTTTTTAATAACAAAATAATGATTTTTTTTCTTTTTTTTAGGCAAATTTTTTTTTTTCTAAATTAATAATTATCACGAGCTAATTAAAAAAAAGAAAATTTCATTCACATGATCAGTATATTATTCTATTTATTGCAAGCCTTTTTTAAAATTAGAAATTATGAAGCATTGGAGGTCTCAGATTATTATACAGTATATATATAGATTTACAAAATCACTAAAGACAATAATTATACTTACTTAACTTATTAATTAGGTAATAATTAGGATTATTTAATAATTTTATAAAAGCCAAAAATAATTAAAAAAGCAATTGGTGTCTAAAAAAAAAAAAAAAAAAATAAAAAATCAAAAAAATCCAAAATAATGATATTGCAGCTACGTTCGAGTGTGAAATGATTTGTTTATATTTAACAGTTTTTGAAACTATATGTGTGAGGTATTTACATCGATATTTGGTTCATATATATATATATATAGCTTATATGATATATATATATATATTATATTAATATAATATATATATATATCTATTTATTATTTTAATAAAAATAGAATATTATATATAATATATATATATAATAGTATATCCATGGTATATATATTATATATATATATTATATATATATATATATATATATATATATATATAATATATATAT
This sequence comes from Trachelipus rathkii, assembly GCA_015478945.1. NCBI lineage: Eukaryota > Metazoa > Arthropoda > Malacostraca > Isopoda > Trachelipodidae > Trachelipus > Trachelipus rathkii. Next base: position 26,755 of record JABUQX010055522.1, read on the forward strand.
ATATATAATATTATTATCATCGGGCCGATTATGAAATTTTTCCGATGACGATGACGATTAGAGCAAATTTTGTCGACTCTATTTCACTTGATTGAAAAAAACTTATATTAAAATTTTTCTATCTATGCCATCGCACTCCAACACATCTCTTTCTATCTCTTTATTTATAGATATTAGTATATATATATATATAATATTAATTATTATATTATACTATATATACTAATATAATATTATAATATATATATATATATTATTATATATATATAAGGCTGTAAACAAGGAGGGTCAGGGGGTTCAATCTCCCGAAATTATTTTAGCGATCATAAATTTTGATCTTAAGTCTCAATAATATATATAGTAATAATATAATAATAATTAATACATAATAATAAAATAATAAAAATAACTAATAATAATAATAAAATAATAACAACAATAACAAAAATAATAATAAATATAAAATAAATAAAATATAATAATAATATAATAATCAATAATAATATTAATCAAGAAAATGAAAGTATATTTTATTAATTGAAATGAGGAGACATGTTTGTGCCCGTACGATTTCTTAGGTCAAGTGCCTGTTCCTCATACCTATAAAATATTTAGACCAGGGAATTAAATGTAAGGCCTTTCAAGTTGCAGATAAGCAAATTGGCTATCTTCAATAGGATTATGATGGATTTAAGATTTAAAAGGGAGCTGTAATTCGTTGATGGGATGAGCAGGTATCATTCCTTTTTCACTAAATTTTTCTTTCCTCATTCATTCATTCTAAAAACTAAATTTCTTTTCCTCATATCCATGGGTTTTCGATCGGGCGTATGCTCTGGCCATTCAGGCTGAGACAGTGCTATCGGGTGGTGGAAAAAAATTTCTCGTTCTCCCTATCATCTCGTCTAATTTTCATTCAGCTATAGAATTCGTTGCAGGGATACTGGATTTCATCAAAGGAAAGTGCGCTTACCTCCTTGGTTCTCCTACTGACAATCCTTTCATTCTTCTAGCACTTCTGTAAATCTGCACTTTCTCCTCTTATGTCGATTGATCTATTGTGTTCTAATTCTCCAATGAAAAGCTAATCTTTCGGCCTCGATCATACTATATTCTCTATGTCTCATACTAAGCCATTACCCTCCCTCCGTGTTTGGAGCTCTCCATGTCCCATCTACTTCCGAAAAGGAAAGCCGCTATGATCCTTCTAACTTCTGCCTGTATGCTCCACTTTGTATGATACCTTAAGACTCTTTGAACCCTTTCAACTTCCTTCTTAGATAATCTGGATACTCATCCGATCGCCAGTAAGCTCTCGTGCACGAAGTCTAACTGGCGGATATATATCTATCTAATCCGATTTTGTTTTTTCGCTCTTTAGGAATACGGGTGAGACTGGGTGGTAGCGCTTGTACATATCCAAAGCCTTTGCCGGCGTATGGCCCGCGTCACTGCCTCAAAAGCTCCCTCCTTTGGGTTTCCTCTTCTCTTTGCTTACTTTAATCACTTCTTCAATCGCTCAATATCGCTGTTGTTGATGGGTCTTCTTTTTCTGTCAATATAGTGGTGTTCTAGGTTCTGTTTTCCTACTGTTAATCCTACTTTTCATTTAATGACTTCTCACCTGCAATCTACTCATCACTCTGTATTCCGAGAATGACCTCATTCTTTACCTCATATAATTCTACCTCGATTTTACTTCTGGATTGCTCTCTTTAATCTTTCCGATTTATCCTGATGGATGAAATAACTTTGGTGAAATTCATTCTTTTGAAAACAAACTTTTGAGAGATTCCTTCTTCAAAATACTTTTGTACCTGTCTCTTTCGACGGTTCTGTGTCTCTCCTGTTGACAATATAAACACGCCTGGCTTACATGAACAAAAAATGTCTTGGGAACCTTACATCACAACTGGAGGCCTCAAAGAAATGAAGTTCTGTTTAGACTGGACTTTCTCTTTTCTTCATTTGCTGGGCTATCACAGTTCATCTTATGGTTTGTATGGGGGAGGGCTTCTGGTTCAATCCGGTTTTGGACAGGGGCGTCAACGGCCAGAAAAGGCTTATTAACTGTTCTGTATTTTCTTTCCAGTGTACGTTGACCTCTATCTTTTGCGAGCATGTTGTGCTTATCTCTATCTATAGTACCTGCAGCGGCAATTGGCTCGAGGAAAACTATAACGGTACCTACACTTAAGCCCTTCGTAGAAATAGTCTTCTCGCGAGATGTGTATTGGGGTATCCTAGGTAGTTTCTGTGTGCTTACTCTTTCCCACCACCTCTGTTGGGATTCCTTTCCCACTTCTGTATTTCCTGATTTATATCTACCTTTTACCATGCTGCGTCTGTGCCCAATCTGGCGTAATGGCTAGAGGGTGGAACTATTTAGAGTAACCTACCCTCCTTGAATAGGCTTGCCTGTGAGGTGGTGACAACTGTAAAAAGAATCCTTGAATGGGCATGTTATGTGGCAATGACTCGAATTCCCTATGCCCTTTAAACATCATTCTGATTATCCCAAAAAATCGTACTCTCTTAAACATTACCCTCAGATGGAAAATATATCTCGCAACCACACAAATTTTGATTGACCTTTTCAAACTTAAATTGTTAGAATTCTAGTACTCACACATCCAAAATCTACCATAGTCCTACCACTCACTTCATCAGAATCGCAACTCTCTCTATCCCCTCTCATTCCTTTCCCCAGCAACACAATTTCACACAACAACACTCATTTTCACCGTTTCCCTTTCCTCTTTGGTTTCCAGTCAGCAGCAAATAATTTTCTTTCTCGATACTCATACTTCTCAACTCCCTCCAACTTTACCGGGAAATTTAACAGCTAACTTCTACATTTTCGGAGGATAGAAGGGGCTTGGGGATACGACTCCGAGCATGCCAATAGCATTCTGCAAAAGATAGCTGGTAGTATGGCAGTTCACCTAACTACAGTCCTATAGCTCCCTTTAACGAACCGCACGACCATAAGGAGGGCATTTTTTCTCCTACAGTTGATTAAGGGTCGGGATGTCTCTAGTGTTGTCTAGAATGAGGGTGTTGGATGAAGATGGCCTTATATGGAGTATATTGAGATTTCTGTGAAGTGGTAGAAATTCGCTATAAGGTGTTTGTCTGGGATGATGTGAGTATGAAGCATAACAGAAAGCTGACATATTAGATGGAATAACATACTAATAACAAATGGGTATATTATATATTAAGCTGGGTTGAAACACATAGCAAAAGTTGTAGTGGCAGAATTTGAAACAACTTATTTTGGTGCCACTTCAGATACAGAACTGAAATGTTGTTAAAGTAAGTTCTCAAGATTTGTTTTCATACCCAAACTTTACCACGTCGTGAATCCTTTTATTTAAAACAATAAATATATATAAGCCATATACAGTATAGGCTTAAATATCCTTAATCTCTTAACATGTCACATCTGCATAGTACCCAACAAATCTCATAGAAATAAGATTTTGTCTGTAATGAAGGTATTTCGATTCGAGAATGTTTGGTTTGTAGT
>JABUQX010055523.1:0-31299 GCA_015478945.1 Trachelipus rathkii
GAATTGTGGAGGGGTGGTTTTGAGAAAATAATGGGAAGTTGGGCGGGTAATTAAGGGTTAATGGTATTTACAGGGCATTAATTGAATAGTAGAATGTGTGTGAGAGTGTTAGGAGGGGAGGAAGTGAGATGTTTTGGGGTGGTTGAGAGGTCTGAGTGTCAGGGGTGTTGTATATGTCGCATGGCTTTTTTCAATTTGTTTATGGTAGAGTGTTTGCAAGGAATGTGAGGCGAGGGAGGGGGGTGGAACTGACAAATGGGAATGATAGAAGGGAAGTTGACATGATACTGTTTTTGCGGGATATACTTGCCTCTACGTGGCGAAAGTAACGCGGAAGGGTTGAAGGTTTTTGGTGGGTGGATGTTTGAGAGAATGTGCGGACAAAAAGGGGCTTAAAATAAATCCTGGTAAGAGTAAAGTGTTTGTGTTTGAGGAAAGGAGGAAGAGGATTGAGGAGGGAAGGGTGGTCAGAGACTTCGACATTGAGGGTGGGTGTAGTGTTTGGAAGAAGTAAGATTTTTAGAATAATTCTTAGGATAGGATTTGGAAGTGTAAGGCGGGGGAGATGAAGGAAGGAGATGAAAATGAGTAGGAGAAGGTAATTGTTAGAGTGAGAAGGTCTGAGAGAGTTATGGAAAGGGGGGGATTTATAACAGAAAGAAATAATATGCTTTGAAAAATTTGTGTACAGCGGTGTTGTATATGGGTGTGAACGTGGGGGTTGAATGCCAGGTCCAGGAAACAGTTGGAAGTATTTGAGATGAAGGGGTTGAGAGCGCTGTGTGAGGGATTAGTAAGAAGGGAGAAGTCAGGCATAAGGGTGTGAGGGAGAGATGTGATTCGAAGGATTGGGTTGGTGGGAAGAGCGGTGGAAAAGGGAATGTTAAGATGGTATGGGTCATTTGGTGAGAATGGAGGAAACAGAGAGGGGTTAGGGGAGTATGGGAGGCGGAGAGGATAGGAAGGAGAGGAAGGGGGAGACCAAGAAGGAGGTGGATGGCATGGAATAAGAAGGAGATCCTGGAGGGGAAGGGAGGAATGAGGGAGGGAAGAGGGTAGGGTGTTGGGGAGGGATAGAGTCGGGGTGGAGGAGGTGGGTGAGGGAGAGATGAGGGGGGTGTGTGAGGGGAGAGGGCTGTACGTACCACTCACATATTGGTCGCTTCAAGCGGGAAAAAATAGTGGAAGCATAATAATATAACATATATATATATTATATAATATATATATATATATAGCTAAGTATATTAATATCCCCGTTCTTATCATGGTGATAAAATTTGTAAATCCTTATGTCGATATATTTTATATTGTATGAATATGTCATATCGGCTATTTAACTTATTCTGAACCATGAACAGATTGTATTTAAATATTGATGTTTTCAAATTTTGGGATGTTCACAACGAATGAAACAGGTTAGGGAATGAAAGGGAAGAAAATTTTTGACATATTTCCGTGGGTGTAACTCCGTTGCTATAACTTGTTACTTTCAAATAATATATGCACCAAAATACATGTTTTATTTCTTGGTACATACGTCCTTTTTCAGTTTCAATAACGATATAGGCTATCCTACGTATTTGAATGGAAATTGGAAAAAGGTATCTTCGTACCCTTTTTTCGTAACTGTTGAATATTTTGTTTAGGACTTACAAAATAAAGGGGTAATGTGGAGTATAAACAAATATCCATTACTAGTATTTAATAGTGAATAGATACCCTACTTTTTCTGATTTTCTGCCCCCAATTGTCTTCGTAATGAATTTATGGGGCGTTGTAAGATTGAAGAATAGGGTTGTAGTGCTTCTACTTACTAATTTTAACTTGTATTATACATTTTACAATCATATAATCATGTAAAATGATTTTATAATTTAATTTTTTAAATATTAATGTATATTATATTTATATATGAATGAGTTTGAAGTGACAAAACTCAATAAATGGCGTAAGGAATGCGGTATGAATTTTTAGACATACTGAGAACAAATCACACATCTTTATACAGATAAGTTAGCACGTGTGGGAGAAAGAGTAATGAGTTTGTTAAATGTGCATACGTAAGAAACTGGTAGTTTGTAATAATTGATATTTTGTAGATATGTCACTAATAGTGGAAATATTTCTTCTAAACTCAATTAGCTTGAAAATTTATCTTACTCGTTAATTTGAATCTATACTTTTGCAAAAACACAAAAAAAAAAGCAACACTCATAAAGAAAAACCACAAAAAGGCACTGTAGTAGCTGCAGGCCCGCAAGAAACAAGACGAGTGTGACACCATGAGCGTGAATTCTTAGCACATTTAAACTTGTGGATTATGAGCTGATAAGTCTGTATATCTCAGAGTCGTATGAAGTATCATTTTGCGAATGACAGTGGTGAAAACGGAGCAGTAACCGATGGACTCACTTTAAGCTTGCTGCCTTGTTCCATTATATTTATCTCTCTCAGTTGCAAATTTTCAGAATTTCCTTGTTCTAGATTATGAGCAATAGTTCTTGTGTGCTGTAGCATCATAATAAGGTTAACACAGCTAAGTCGCATAAGAACATTTTCTGACAAGAAAAATCGGGCTTCCAACTTTCAACCTTAAATTTTACAGTCATTTCAATTCTAAATTCAATTCAATTTTCAAAAAAAATAAAATATTATGATACATTTAATTGAAAGCTGCAACAGAGTAAGAACTCATTAAGGGTATATTATAGTTATTATTGGTCTCAGGGCGTAGCCTAGATTTTACGCGCCATGTTTAACCCCCTAAGATTGACTAATTCGGAATTTTTCAGATGAATTTTGAGCTATATAAAGCATACTAAAATGTCAGCTTTTTTGCCTCTAAAAAACGTGTTTTTCCGGGTTTTTCGTGACTGTGGTCATGTCTTTAGCTTTTCAATTTTTTCAAAATCAAATTTTTTTTGACTATTTTCCTATCAACTTTCAGATTTTTTTTGCGAACATGACTTCAAACTTGAAATATGATAGATAGGCCATCTACAATAATTACGTAGAACATTTTCGAATTTTTGGCGTATTGTTCTAAATGATTCAGCAATTTCCAACCATTTTTTTTTTACTCTGAAAACTGAATTATTGACAATTTTTTTTTCTACTCATTGGGTGAGAGTAGATATCCGATAACAATCAAATTTTCAGGGCTTTTATAGTCGGGGATGATGCATCTTTTTTACTTAGATTAATTTTTTTTTGTATACTCAATAGAAAATTTTTTTTTTGAAAATTGTTCAAAAAAATCCAACCTATTGCTATACACAGAAGTTAATACTAGTAAGAAAGATGCTCTTGCCGACTACAGCACTGAAAAAATTTGATGTTGATCGGATGAGTAGCAAAAAAATATAAATTTTTTCATACTTTTCAAATTAAAAAAAAAAAATGGGTTTGGAATATAGGACAACACGCTGAGACACTAAACTAAAAATTGAAATGTTCTACGGTAATTATTGTAGTATGGAACCATCGTAGCATATTACAAGTTTGAAGTAATTATTTCGCAAAAAAAAATCTGAAAGTTGATAGGAAAATAGTCCAAAACACGGATTTTTAAAAATAATGTCTGAAAGTTTAAAAAATCGTAATGAAAAACACCGGAAAACAAAGTTTTAGAAGGGCAACAAAAAAGCTACATTTTGATGTTTATATAGTCAAAACGTTTGTTGAAATTCCGAATTTTATGTCATTTTTAGGGGGGGGCGTAAAATTAGGCTACTCCCGAGCAAAATATTGAATTCCCCATTATATAATAGAAACACAAAAAAAACAGACTATTATGAATATCAAATTACATGAATACTATCTCAAATAAAAATTGGAGTTACTTTATTAACAAGTTTATACAAACATATTGTAATTTAAAACTCCATGAGCTTCCCCCTTGTAGGAAATTGGAACCAAAAAATGTCCAAATTAGAGCATATTTCTAAAATTTATAATAAATAACTTTGTTCACAACTTGTAATTTTCACTACAAAAATTTAATATGAAAAAACGAAAAAAACAAATTTTTACTTGTTTTTTCAGGCTGCTGTATTTTTTTTTCATGAAAAAAAACCGTTTTTTTTCGGAAAAAACGAGCTTTTTTTTTTTTTTCCTTTTCTTCTCAGTGTGTAATGTGTCCATAAATTGCTAAAGATTCAAAAAGTGATGATTGGTAGTCAATGGTACATATATAGGGCTTAATGCACAAATTTTTTTTCTTTCTTTTGATAGTAAAATAACTATAGTTGTATATATTTTTGTAAAATGAGTAATTTGGCCGATTAATATTCAATTAATCAAAGTTATTTTTTTTACCAAATGATTCCTTTATCCTTCATTATTCTTTAGTAAAATTATTAACTTATTGGTTTTAAGATTAAAGTTATGTTTTTTTTTTTTTTTGTTTTTTTTTGAATCACTATTTTCATAATATTGCAATTACATTTTATTGTATATGGGAGTTAAGTATGCAATTACATTTTATTGTACTAATGATTAAGTTTGTTTCCAACTATAGGATAATTATGTACTAATTTGTTTCATAGCAATGATGCCAATGACTATTTAATAAATTGATATATGTTAAATATATTTTTAAAAACATAACATTTACTTGTCCATAAATACTGTAAAATTACAGGTGTAAATATATGTAATGAATTCTGTTCTTTCTATCTCAGTTCATTAATAATTCATATAATCTAGGTTTATAATGTTGTATATAAAACCCGGCTTTCAATTTTGCCCGGTTTTTTTTGTATTAAAAAGCCCAGCCGGGTGGGTATAGGTGGGCAGCTTCCCGGGCAGTTGCCCAGTGCAACCTGTTTGAAAGTAAACGTAGAATAAGAGTAAGGTTATGATGTTGTGAAGTGAGGACAGTCCTCAGTGTGAATTTGTTAGAGATGGTGAGCAGCAGGAACAAGTGGTCTTGATTTAACATATTTGAATATATGTTTTGGATAAAAGGGAACGGATCGATGAGAGTGTAGTAGGAAAGTTTGTGAATGGCAGGAAGGTGGCTTGTGCAATTAATATCGTTGGTGGATGTGGACTATAGTCCTTAAGTTGTCTAGGGTCTTACATGAAGGTCTGTTGTTACCTGTGTTAAATGTATACGCTAAGAGAGACTAAAGTCTGGAATAAGAGGTTATAGGATCTAAAGTTCAATGTGTTCAGATGGGAATCTTAGAGGCCGTGCTAGGTGTGAATAGAATTGATAAATGAGGAATGAACCGTATTAGAGAATTATGTGGTGTGAAGAAATGGGTAAATGGAGAGTAAATGAAGTACGTTGAGATGGTTGGTCATGTGGGAAGACTGGATGATAGTCGGTTGGTTGAGCGGGATATATATATGGTGAGTGTGTTGGGAGCGACACCGCTGCTAGACCGAAGAAAAGATGTGGATTTTAGTCAGTACAACGAATGTCTGAAGGAGAGAATGAGAGTTTTGGCAGAGGCGAGATTAAAGGGCATAATAGGAGTGACATGGCGGGGTTTTGTGAGGGGGGTGTGGTTTTTGGGCCCAGCCTGGGCAAGGGAGAACGACACTTGACGATTAGCCCATCGTGAGTTATTGGCTCCGTAACGCGGTTTCTTATTTACTATTATATGGTGTTAGATTTTCGTGACGCGCCGAGTAATCTCACTCATAGTATGATGGGCGGGGTAGGCTGGCTTACTTTTTCGCTTGTCATGTCTTCTAACTACTTCTTTTCTAATGCGATGTACGCACCTTAACACCAGTCTTGGGGAAAAAAGGATGATGATGATATATTAGTGATGGGACGAAATCTCATTCTCTTATCACTCTCACTAATTTTCATTCAGCTAGAAACCGTTGCAGGGATAATCTGCTTTCGATGAGTAAAAAAGAGAACTTTCATTAAACGAAAATTCGCTCACCTTATTTTAGTCTCCATCTTATATGACAACATCTTTATGGCCTCTTGCCAATAAACTTTCTGTAATCTGCATTCGCACCCTCTTATGATGCTCTGATGGTTCTGAGTTGCTAATATCTCAAATGTAAAAGATCAATCTCTTTTGGCCTCCTATTTTTCCCTCTAACACAAAATATGGGACGATTCTGGCTATTCTCTATCTCCTACCCTCTAGAATGTCTATGCCTTTGGTGATATGTGATAATTTGATCTGACGGTAGCATGGCTTCTGAAATCTTATATGGTGACGTATTGTGAGAGAGCGGGTGGTCGGATGGCATTTCTTTCACCATAGAGTTTTGATAGAGGAGTGTGCTTCGTGCTGAATGAGTCTCTCTTTAAACTACTTCTTTATAGCTTCAATCATACTAGCACTTTCCCCTCAAGTGTTTGAAAGCAAGCTGTTTAATGTAGAATAACTAATTCCGTAATGAAATGGTGATGACTCAGTACTCTGATCTCTTATAACTATCGTGCCCTAATAAGCTTTACTCAAATTGCATACAATTTAAGATCTTTGAATAACTCTTGAGGCTCAACTCTCTAACTATGTTTTAAGATCATACTGTACATCCATTCCTTTCATTTTATGCGATCGTACTAGTGACTGCTTGTCGCTCATAGTTATATGGGATTATATACTATTCATATATCCTAATTTACGGATTTGATATTATGGTTTTTAATCACTCAGTACCCTTAGGATAATTAACGGAGAGACTTTGACGTGGGCGCTTGACATATCAAGAAGCTATTGATTACTGGAATAGGCTACGACGTCGGGTTTTATCTGCTAGCTCCCTCCATAGTATCTTCTTCTGAATTTTCACCTTCTTCTTTCAAATCGTTTTATATCTGCTGCTGTAGTTAATGGAGCACTTTCTTCTTCTTACATGTTAATTGAGTGTGTTATGTTTCCTACAGGGTTAACTCGTTCTTATATCGCTACTTTATTCTACTTTTCATTGTTAATAGAATACTATGCCTCAACTATATATTACTACATTATTCGCTAGTGCAAATCATATCTCTAATTGAAATATCGCGAGCTGATCTGACTGCAGTTCACTCGTGCATTCGTGAGAGACGGTCAAACGCATTTTTGATGACTCTTAAAGTTTACTTCTTAATAAATTGCCTCTTCAGCCTTAAATCTTTCGATTCTATTCTCAGTAATTCTAGGATTGAATATTGCCGGGTGGAAAAGAGAAGATTAGGGTGTCTACAACATTGTGAAATTAAATTTCTTGAATATACTAGAAATCATGTAAGCCTATCATAAGAAACAACGAATATCCATAAATGTTGTTTCGCTATCTCTTTCGACGCGGTCTCTACGTCTCTTCTGTTGGCCTATAGAAGACATCCTTAGCATTAACATAGACAAACAAACAAAAGAATGTCTTGGAAACTTACATACAACGGTTGCGTATGGCGGCGGCCTCAAAGAAACGAAGTTTTGTTTAGACTGCGGGACATTTTTTTCTTCTTCTTCTGCTACTCACTATAAGCAAGGTGTCATATCCACTGCTTGTTAAGTTGGTGTAAACTCCTTGCGGTTATAAGGTATGTGATGGGTGGCTCTTCTCTAGATGGGTTTTCAACCCGGTGTTTTGGATTATAGGGTGATAGAGGAGTTCAAAATCGATAAAGAATAAGGGTTTTTAGACAACTAAAGAGCTTTTATCTGGAATTTCCAAAAATTCACTGACCGCTTAATATTTTTGCGGCGCGTTTTGGTGCTGTTATAAATCGATTTCTATAGATACCTAAGAATGACGAGGCGAGGAGAAAAGTGCTCGATTGGGATACTCACTTCAACAATATCGCTTACACGACCTTACGTAGGCCGTCAGTAGGCACAGGCGAAAGCGCTGTGTCCTGCTATTACATGATACTGTGTATTAAGTATAGCTAAATTTTCGACTGACGGTGCTTCCTTCATTCTGACACTAAGCTTATGTGGAATTCTTCTTCCATCTTCTGGAGGTTTCACTTGAATTCAATCTCTCTTCATTAAGGCCTGCCTCTGCTCATCTGCGTAATTGTGCGTTGAATAGGTGAACTTTTGTGGTGTATAACACCCTCTCCTTGGAATAAGGCTCTGTCGTGAGTGGTGGTGATCAAACTGTAAAATATATATAAAAAATTAAAAAATTGATAAATCTATTTTTATTATCCGAAGCACGAGCGAGGCAGCAAAATATTCAATCGGTCTTTCTATTAATGGAAGCTTTTAAAAGAGAAAGATTATTGTCTAAATGGTACCAAGCAATCTTTTTTTGTATTTAGTTATTTATTATAAATAATAGAAGAAGTGACATTCGGGCTGATGTCGCTAAGTGATCTAAGTCCGGTGAGTAGCTCAGGTGTGTATGAAGGTCTCAAGCAGAAGGAATGTATCGAAGTGCATCTTCTGCATCCTCGAACCACCCCATAGTCCAGAGTACACCCCAGAGGTAACCACACTAGAACACATGAGGAGTCTCATACCGCAAATATATCGTCATGCGTTACCTCAGCGCAGTTCATCTTGAGGTCTTGTAGGTATGGCTGCACTAATATTATATATAATAGGTTAAAATGTTATATATATGTATATATACTAATATATATATATATATTATATATATATAATATTATATATATATATATAGTTTTATTTTGTGCTGTTTTGCTTTCTTAATATTTATATGATATGTATATTATACACAGTTACTAAAAAGAGTAAACACTTGATAAGTTTTTGGCTCAAATTATATTAACCAGAAAGCAAGTTCAGATCCTATCCGGATCCTAGGTTAGAAATTACCTCTAGCAGTTCTCTCTATATAGAGTACGGGCTTATGCCTGATAGTGCAGCGTTGAAACTTTTTTTAACATTTTATATACTACTATATATATAATAATATGATCATAAATATTATAATATATATATATTATACTTATATAAGTATCAATATATATATATATAGATATATATAAATATAATATTATCAATTTTCTGTGAGCTAAGCTATTCATGTTCAATTAATTAATAATTGTAAGGATACATAAATATCTTAGACGGGTTAGACAGCCAGATAGTTACTGATGTCAATGTGAAATAAAATGGGAAATGTGATTCATTCATGACTTAATTTAATCCAACGTTACAAATTAGTTTTATCTTTATTGCATCGTTACATAAACATTTAAAATAATGGAAATTCAAATAGAATCTAGAAAATTTTAACCAAAGTGGAATAAATTATTACATTATTATTAACTCTCAGGTTGTGATGTATTCTAAAATGAAAGCGATGTCTTCTAGTCAATACCATTTATAGATACATTCATTTGTACTTGTATTAGTCTAACAATTTAAAGAATATTTTTTTTTCCATTCTCATTTATTTCATATTTAATAAAGAACTAAATATACTATATACTATGTATATATATATATTATAATACTATATATAATATATATATAATATATATTAATATATATATATATATATATATATATATATAGTATATATATATTTATATTATATATAATAAGTTTATCGTATATATATATACAATACTATATATATATATATATATATATATATATATATTATAGAGATAAATAATATATATCTTCTTTTGATATAAATAATAATTAAAATATATATATTATATAATATGTATATATAGTTAAAAAATATATATATATATATATAGTATATATTATATATATATATATATATCGCTAATATATATATATACATGTATATTGGTATATATGTATATATATATATATATATAATATATTATATTAATATATGAAATTTTTAATAAAATGCAACTAAGCATAAAATACAAATGAATACAAATACAACTTTTGATTATTGCAAACTTTAATTTTTAAAATATCTAAATTGTTGAAATAAAAATTTTTTTTTAAGGTGGGCCTTGTTTTTTTTGGGTGGGTTTTATAATGCTAGCCCTGATATTAATACACCATGCCGTAAACTGCAATTAATTAACTACAGAAAATCCACGTACCAATGGCAAATAGAAATATGTTTCTTCAGGTAGCCCCATTCGGAAGTTTTCGATTCTGGTTCGGAGCCTCGCTTTTATACTGCGTATTGTATAGGCGAATATCTAGGGGCGATCCACGAACCCTAAGTGGGCGTTAACGGAGTCTATTAGATATATGCTTTCATTTAAAAATATTTTCGCTTATTACATTTTTTGAAAAAAATATATTTACCGTATATAGTATATATGTCGTGTGTGTATTATAGATACTAATATTAAGCTCATATATATATTATATTATATATATATATATTATAGTATATATATATATATTATCTATTATTAGTTATATATATATAGATTATAATATATAATATTATTATATATAGTAATATAATAGTAAATTAATTATACTTTATATATATATATATATATTATAGTAGATAATATATTATATATATATATATATTATATATATAATATTATATATATATAGTATAATATGTATATATTAGTATTATATATATATATAATATGATGTAATATAGTATATATATATAATATATTTATAGTGATTAAGATAGTATATATACTACTATAGATTCGTTTTTTTATTTATTATATAATTATATATATATATTTATATATATATATATAATATATATAATATTTTTTTTTTTTTTTTTTTCTGTCTTTTTTTTTTTTTTTGGCAAGTTTAAACCAAACATTCATAATCCACCATGGTTTATACTTTATGCACATCAAATGTTTTTATATTTAATTTTCAATATAATAATTTTGTAGTGATAGCAAAACCATTTATTTGTTTTAATTTCAGAAAAAAGGATATCTCCTTTTGAGGCAGCTTGTCATCCATTTATTGCGAAAGTGAATCCATTTTTGTATCTCTCAGCTTCTCAAGGTGAGAAATTTTAATTTTTAAATGTTCTTGTGAGTTATGAAAAAAATTATCTTGTTAGAGAACTTATTTTTCTTTACATGACATGTCTAATTTGTTCTGTAATTTGTTTTTATTTAAATTTTGTAAATGTATTTAGTGTAAAATTTTCAAAAGTAGGAGTGACAAGTAAACAAGTAACATATTCAACTCTTTAAACATTTTATTAGTAATAGTAGTGTTTTATCTTGCTTTTTCCAAATGATCATTTTACAAAGTCTTGAGAATAATGCTACTTACACTTGAATTTGAGTCCGTAAGATACTCACCCATACTTACAAATTTACTCAGTTTATTTTCTTTGTATTCGCTATCTTTCTTTACTTTACCTTTTTTTTTTTAAATTACTCTTTTTAAGTTCCCCTTCTTTTATTGTTTCTTATTGTTAACCTTTTTTTTCAAATGTTTTCCATGTTTTGCTTTACTGAACAAAGATACTTTATCATCTTTATACATATTTTTAGCGAAACTTTTTTTTTTGTTATTGCCAAAATTAACTTTACTAAAATATTTCTGTCTGAATATGTTTCTACCATTTTAAATCTGGATCTTCCATTTAACCTGAGTTTTGGTATTGTAACTATTTCTTCTAAACTTATCTTTTCCTCTTTGGAAACTATATAAATGCTTTTCTCTTTCATATTTAATCAGATATACTGTACATTATTTAATTATTCACTATTTTCTTGAAAA
The DNA here is from genome assembly GCA_015478945.1 of Trachelipus rathkii. Classification (NCBI taxonomy): domain Eukaryota; kingdom Metazoa; phylum Arthropoda; class Malacostraca; order Isopoda; family Trachelipodidae; genus Trachelipus; species Trachelipus rathkii. The sequence continues at coordinate 11,613 of JABUQX010055523.1, forward strand.
CTTCATTGAGATATTTATTCACTTATCAGAAAATAAAATGGTTCAATCAAACAAATTTTTTACAATAAAATTTTCATACCATAACTTTTGAGTAAAATTACAGGTAAAAAAAAAAACATTGTTACAATTTGATATTATCCAATTTATTCTTTATTATTTTATTATGGTTTTCCATTGAATTTCTTTGTTCATATAACTTCTATTTTGGAGAAGAATCTCTACATTTTTCTTATCTTCCTCCCTATTAATCCCTTAAATTTATTTCTAATGTTTGAGATTTCCTTAAAAAATATATATTGCAGAAACCCTTTTTTTCTAAAAATTATACCTATAGACTTGTGGCTGAAAAAAAAATAATTTGAATAAATTCTTATACTATGTAGATGACATATCCCTCATCAATGTTATCTTCTTTTATGAAATGCTTATCCATATCTTTTTTCATATTTCTTGTTATCTTTTCTATTATATTCCACCTGCAACAAGATTATTTTTAAACCGTTGCTCTTCAACTTTCTTTCTTTACTTTTTTTTTCTCTTATAGATTTGCTTGTCCGTTTCCATATAGTGATCATATACTCTCTAATTCCATTCTTCCTCTTTCGTTTGTTTTTATTTTTTCACATATTCCTTTTTCTTTACCAATGGTAACTACCATTTTATTTTATTTTTCACCATTTATCGTTTTATTTTACGTGTACTAATAATCCTTTACAAAGCTAGATGTGCCCCTCTTGTTGCTTTATGCATGTTCAAATACCTTCTCATTATCTCTTGCTCAAACCATTATGATTTGCAATTACGAATTCAAATTACCTGGGTATGATAAGTCCCGAAATATTTGTGTTGACTTTATACATCATTTTAATTGTATTGCTGTTTCTTTGGTGACTGAAATTCATCTTGAATGTCATTTTGATTGTTCAGTCGTTCCTTTAATGAAAATAATTAGGAAATTAGACAGCGATGGGATAAGACTCTGTCGAAAGACGTATCGCACGTGTCCTCAATGAAGGCGAGTTGAGAAGAGCCGTCTGTTGTAATAGGGTAAAGCAGGACTGCAAATCCTGTAAAAAAAATTGCGAGCTCTAACTCCGCAATTTTAAAATCTCCCTCCTCACATTCCAAACCCATTTATTTTATAGTAAAAATTGTTATTACTCCTTCTCTGGCTCTGGTTCCTCCCAAAAAGAAATTTCAACTCCGTGGCTCCGGCTCCGGCACCGCAGCCCTGGCGATATGTACGAAAAGAGTTTTAAAACAATTTGATGGGTAGTAAGAAACTGGAGGAGTTAATGAAAATGAAAGAGTAGATTAGACGAAAAGACCTGGTAGATTTTGCTTTTTTTAAAGAAAACTTTGTGAGGAACCACCTCAGATGTGTGAGGCATACTCCATACAGGGGCAAACGACACCTTATAAAGAGCAAGCAGCTAGGGTTTGGGTTAGGGTTAGGGTGGTGTGAAGAAATTTTAGAAAGCACCTCAAAATACACAGGCTCATAGAAGCTTGTTTAGTAAGAGAAATAATTTTATCTTTCCAAGAAAATTCATGAGATAAAGAAATAGCACGAAAATTTGTTATAGTTTTCGAAAATGTTATAAGTTTTTGAATCATTGAAAACAACCATGCTTTCTCTGCCCTAATTAGATATTCAAAAAAGATTAGAGAAAGTTGTTCAAAGGCGACCCTCCCAGTACGAGATATTTGCAGTTGACAGTTGACTAAGTCGTCATTCAACATGAAAGAACGATGAAAGGCTGTGAGGTGATAGAGGTCAATAATAAAGAGTTGGGGATATCAGAGAGAACATCGAGGAACAATACTATTAATTTATGTAAATGAAGAACGGTGGCGTGTTCAAAATCATCTCTGTGTCAAATTTTTAAATGTCTAGCTGAAACACGAAAGTAATATGTTTGTGTGAAAATATTGAAACAACTTAATATTTCATGCTTCTTTTGTTAAATTCGTTTCCTCGATTTTTCAAGTATTTCTATTTTCTTATTGACATTTTTTTATATTGGATATTTTTTAGAATATTCTGTATTTTTAATCGGCTAAAGATTTTGAATGAAATATATTTGTTACTTAATTCTTTGTACTTTCCTTCCATTCCTGTTTATGTAAGGTTCTTTTTTACCTAAATCTCTTGCAATAATATAAGAATCTCTCTCTCTCTCTCTCTCTCTCTCTCTCTCTCTCTCTCTCTCTTCTCTCCCTTTCTCTCTCTGTCTCGTTCCTTCGTCTCTCTCTTTCTCTCTCTCTCTCTCATCATCTCATTTCTCTCTCTCTTTCTCGTTTCCATCTCTCTTTCTCTTTATTCTTTTCTCCCTCTTTCTCTTTCTTCTCTTTCTCTTTCTCTTCTCTTTTCTCTCTTTCTCTTTCTCTTTCTCTTTCTCTTTCTCTTTCTCTTTCTCTTTCTCTTTCTCTTTCTCTTTCTCTTCCTCTTTTTCTTCTTTTTCTTTTTCTTTTCTCTTCTCTGACATGGTATAATCGTAAAAAATTATATTATAATTGATGAATATTATATATTAGTATATTATATAGTATATATATTATATATCTCTATATTTTATATATTCTATCATTACTATTATCATTACTATTATATATTCATCTAGCTCCCTTACCGATAACATGATATACTTACATGTAACCAGCCTCAAATGGTCGGGCTTCTCCTCTCTCCGAAATGCAGTCTTTAGGTCCTCCTCGCTCCTATGGCCTATCTACTATGAAACTATACCCGCTCCCTATACATGCTTCGAGGCGAAAAATAAATATCTCTCACTCATTTTTGATTCTTTCAGGTCACGCTTAGTATTTCTATTCCTTCTTCCGCTTCTCCCCCCTCGTTATTCTCTTATCCCGCCCCCTCTTTCTTGTTTTACCCCCCTTCTTCTTTATTTCTCGCTTTTTCTCTCTTTCCTCTATTGCAGGAAACTTAAAAAAAATTATTTTTATTCTAAATATTTGATTCAATAACATCTTAGATGAGAGTTAGAGTCATTTATATGTAGTGCATGGCTCTGATTGACGGTCTTTGAAAACAGCGTAAGTGGCTGCAGTAGTTCTCAAGAGTAAAAAGTTGGCCAACAGACCGTTTTATTGAGAAATTTATTTTTTCCTGTGTTAAATCCTTATTCTCACGTGTGAGGGGATTGATCAGTGAAGCGATCGCGGCGTCTGTTCATCGCGTTTTCATGCATTTTGTCGACCTTCCTCAAACTTGCAGCGACGTGTCGCTCCCCGCCGCGGATAGGCGCTCGTACGTCCAGCTGAGAGGATGGGGCAGAAAAAGTAGGTAGTGCGTGGTTACTCGCGACGACAGACTAGACAGTGCTGCCTATATCGTCCTGGGTGTCGCTAGGGGTCGCGCGTGCCTTGCTGCAAGAAACCCACTGACTCTATCTTCGAGTTTCGGCAGTCGGGCAACCGTTTCTTCGTTTTACCCTCTGTTCAGTAGCCGGGGTATCGTTCCAACCGTTTAAAAAAAAAAAATCAAAACATTTGGCACCCGGTTTGGCTCTGAGTGGAGTAAGCGGCAATCTTCTAAAATGTCCAATAACTAAATATTTTCCAGACCCATTTTTAACAATTTAATTTTTTAAAAAGCGTTATTTTTTTTTAAATTTTTTTTTAAATGTCGTACATTTGTCTAAGGGTTAAATCTAATAATTTAATTTTCATGTAGCTTCGTTATAGTTTTTTCAGTTATAAATTTTTAGTCAATTGAAGAGGAACAGCACCATATATTATATATATATACGGTAAATAATATATATATATAACTATATTATATTATTATATGTATACTCCTCATATACATATATATATATTAATATATATATTATGTATACGTATATTATATATATATAATATAGTAAAATATATATAGCATATTATCAGGCGTCGGGCGGAGGTGATCGCTGCGTACCAGATTTAGGTTAACTTGGTCGTCGAGCCGATCTCCCCTAGATCACGTTGTTTTGGAAGATTTTTTTTTTTGTAATCCGGCCTATGTCGGGCTATGAAGCACACATAAAAACTATATGTAGATTCTATATAATAAAAGTTCGTATTAAGTTTGAATAACGCCGCTGAGCTCAGCCTGATCCCGTGGGGGGTGAACGCGGACACCATTGAGGTGACTCGACGCTCTGTTTTAAATTCGTCTTATTACGTATATATTTAATTTTAATATTGTTAATTTTTACTTAATATAAAATATATATATCATATTAAAGATTCGTAATAAGTATATAATGTCGAACAAATAATGATAATAATAATACGAATTAAAATAAGGTGGTCCGATTCACTCCTCTCCGCTCCCGCTGTGCTCTCCAAAAAATATTTGACACTTTTTCAACTGTTTTTTTTTTAACATTAATTTCATTATTTTAAAAATTTTCACGTCGGCTTAATATGAGTAACTTTTTATTACATTTAAATTATTATACGTACATAAAAATGTCAATAAATCCAATACTAAAATAACGAAAACGATGGGGTTGCTCCGAGCCACCCCCCATTCTAGGTCAATTTTTACAGGCGGGGTGAATCGGACCAAGTTAGCCCCCGTGATTTTGCGCCACTAATATGCTTGGATTCAAAAATTTACTTTGCGAGTTTTAAAGCTAACATACTCGAGTGTATCGCACTTGAGGAAAATAATTGAAGAATGGCGGTTCCAGCAACTTTTTTCATCTTTATAACGAAGATAGGAAAAAACTCACATTTTCAAAAGTGAAATTCAAAATCTCGTGAAGAAATTTTTTGTACCAGGAGTGATAGAAACATTTTTTAAAATATCAAAACTTTTCTAGAATTAAATATGATCTAAATAAAACTTGTTAGTACTACCGTGTATATTGCATGGGCGTGGCTTATAAAATGAGCGAGAAATTTTTTTTTTTTTTTTTTAATTATTTTTATTCGTTATATAAATTTTGGGGACCGAATCACCCCCTCCTAAAGAGGCGGCCCGGTAACAAGTCCGGACAGCCTACCGAAGCCGAGTGGATGACAGTTGTTGTGGTCCCCGCCGACGCTATATGGTATAGAACTGTGCAACACGCGGTATACGATACTATGTATAGCTGAGCAGTCTCCAAGTACTGTTATTTTAGGAATCATTTTTAAGTAAGCCTATTACCATAATTTAAATGATGAATTTAGCACAATTAATGTAGAATTTTTTTACGTAATTTTGTTTTATAAATCTGGTTGTCTTATAGGCATTATTTTTATTTCTTAAATTGTTTAAAGTAGGCCTATGTTGGTAGTTTATTAGCCAAAAATATAAATTGGAGGATTAATCTTCCAAGGGGGTGGATAAGAAATGAAAAATAGAAATAGCCATCAGTTTTTTCTTCCTATATAAGCTAGGATTACTTGAAATTAAGTACCGGGGTCTAGCGATTTGATGCGCGCTCTTTATGCAGATATTTCAAATAATATATTAATGTATATATGTGTATGGTGGGTTATGTTCAACGTTTGACAGCTAAAGTGTATAAGCTTTCAAAGCAGAATAGGGGTGTGGCAATCCCCCAAAATTTAAACCCTCCATAAGATTTGATAAATAGTATTGGTTGTAGGAAACTAAAATTTCAGAAAATGAGTTTGAAACATGGAATAACCATATGCAGTATGCAAACTTTCATCTTAATCTGAGACATTGTGGTTAAGTGGGTGTCATGATTTCTCCTGGAATGACCTGAAAGTGATTGGTTTAATATTAATAGTGGAGTGAGGCAGGATGACGTGTGCAGGTTTACCTTGGTGTGTATAACTTTGTATTATGTGATGGGCTATGACATGAGAATTATTAGAGGTAGGGGTGGCAGAGGAAGGTGTTAGAATGATGGGGAATGGAAGAGATTGCATGCAGATGATTTGGTATTGTGTGGCAAATCTGAAGAGAGTTTGAGAGGATTGGTAAAAGGGTTTGAAAGTAAATATAGGTAATAGTAAGGTTATGGTAGTATGAGTGAGGGGAAGGTCTCGGCCAGTGTGAAGATTATGTTGAGATGGTGGAGTCAATTGGAACAAGTTTCTAGTTTAAATATTTAGAGGATATGTATTGGATGAAAAGGGAATGGGATGATGCAGAGTGTAGTAGTAGGAAAGTTGAATGATAGGAAGGTGGGGGCTGGTGAAATTAAATCCTTGGTGGTGTAAGGGATTGAGTCTTGAGGGCTCTAGGGTTTTGCATGAAGGTGTGTTATTACCATTGTTAATGTATACGTAGTGAAACTATATATGGGAATAGAGAGATATAAGATTATCTTAGGTAGAAATGTATTATGGGACATATCTAGTGGCAGGTTTAGATGTGGAGAAGAAATTTTTTTTTTGTTTTTATTTTTTGATAAAATGAGGAATAAATGTATTAGCTAGTTCTGTGGTGTGGAAAAAAGGCTCAATGAGAGATGGTTTTGGTCATATGGAAAGGTTTTACTGGTAGCTGGCAGTTGGTTAAGGTCGGATTATAGTGGGTGAAGTGTACTGTGGATTCTGCTGGTTGAGGAGACGTTAGAGGAAAAAGTGCATTTGAGTCGTATGCTCTGAATGACCACAATAGGAGACTCCTCCCCCTTTGCAAGAAGGAAACATAATAGGAGTGTGAGGCATAAGTAACGAGGTCACCAACACAGCATGGTGCCCATAAAAAAAATTGCATGCTATGTTACCGATAACGTCCCCTTACTTCAAATAGTTTAATAATTAATTAACTGAGAATCTGATTACGTGAAAAGTATTTCTATGTTTTTTTCTCTTTTTTTATTAATGGTTTATTTTTTCTTTGTCACTAAATTTTTAAAATAAATTTATAGCAATTACTTACTTTTTATATTTAAATTGTTTTAATATGCAAATTATTCGATTATTTTCAGATATACACGTCAATTAACGGCAAATAAATGAATTTATTTTTTTGAATAAAGTTTAATAAGATTAAGTATTTAAATGATGAATTTATTTTTTGAATTTCACACACTGAAATACAATATCAAATGTAAACAAAGCAAATTTAAATTTGTTGAATAACATACGTATACAATTTGCTTCATATTATTATTATTATTATTATTATTATTATTATTATATTTTTAAGTTTTACTTATTTACTGTAAATAGGTTTACAGAGTTTGAAAGACCTACGGTTTATTAGAGAGTGAATAATTTTAATGCTGACTTCCCTGTGGCTTTTTGTCTGATTGCGTCTTTGTCTGCCCAGTTTTTGTTGGTTGTGTGTGCGTGTGTCGATGGTATATTTAAACAAACACTCCTGTAACACGTCGTAAGAGATTCTTGAATCTGCTAACTTCGATGTTCTTGGCTTAAAATCTTTCTTTCCTTTAGACTCTAACTTGTGCTTCTTCTTCTGTTCTCCTAACAGAACAGAGATTTTTCTCCTTTTTGAATATCTTCACTACTGCTCACGAGACTAATATCTTTCTCATCCAATACTGAGGCGTCCTCTATTTAGGCGGATTTCAATGTTGTACACAACACTAATGGTTGGGGTCCTCTCAAACTGATTTAGATGGGGGAGGCAGAATTAATCATCATTCTCAACGATCTGTAACAACATAAATTAAAACTCGACACATATCCGGGTCGTCCCAACGATGTTTTGGCCTTTGATAATTCGTGAACACACTTGACCAATGTTCACCACTAGTCTCTCTCGTTAAATTACACCACCTTCCTCTTATTTGGTAAATCTACCCCACCTTATATCGTTAATTTATAATTTTCTCTTACCAACAGCTCCATCTTGCCTCGCCCCGTTTTTCTGGCCATTTCGCGAAAAAGCGCCGATTGGCGGGGCCTTGGCGTTTCTACGCCAAACTATAATTGGGAGTGATTGCCTTTGTCTCTGCGTGACGCCTTTCGACTTCTGCCGATAAGGTGGGAAGCTGTAGTCGTTGATGGATGACAGTTATTCCTTCGTCGACTCAAATCTTCTCTGTCTCATAATCCCAGTCGATCGTGCTCATTCGGCGTGCCATTAGGCTAGAGACAGTTGCGTATTTGGGGGAGTGGAAAAATTCTCGGTCTCCTATCACCTCTTGCTAATTTCATTCAGCTAGAAATGTTGCAGGCGGTACTTTTGAAGCGGAAACGAGGGGATTTTCATCAAAGAAGGTGCGCCAACCTCCTTGGTTCTCTTATGACAATCTTTCTGGCCTCTTGCCAAAAATATCTCTAAAACTTCTTGCTAAATCTCGCCTTTTCTCCTCTGTATTCGATCTGAGGCTTCATGTTTAGCTAATCTCTAACTGAAAAGGCCAATCGTCTCTTCGCCTCCTATTTTCTCTAACTCAACCTTGGACGATTCCATTCCTCATCCTCCTACTTCTCCTCACAGGTGTCTTATGCCCTTTTGGCCTTTGATTGACATTGATCCGGGTGTGCCAGGGGCTCTGAAATCTAATGCGTTAGGAAGGCAGAGTGGCCCCAAGGACGACATTCATCCGGAGTTTGAGGGAGTGCTGCATTTCGTTACTGAGCCACCTCCCCTATGTTTCAACATATTCTCTATGTCTCATACTAACACCTTTTCCTCAAGTGTTGGAAGCTACGCACATGTCCAACTGTCCGGAAACAAGGAAGCCGCTCTGATCCTTCTAACTATTCGCCCATAGCTCTCACTTGATTCTCTCTAAGATTTTTCAAAAACCTCTCAACTCTCATTCTGTAGATCATCTGGAACGCTTCACTTCTTTCTGACGCAGTATGGCTTTCGGTGCGCCCAGGTCTTACTGGCGATATACTTTCCTTCTTCTGATTATGGTTTTCCCCTCATGAACTAAGAGAGACTGCGTGCGGTGCGCGCGTTGACATATCCAAAGCATCCTCTGAACGGGTGCGGCATGCATCACTGCTCTCCAAGCTTTCCCTCCTTTGGGTTCCCTCCTCTTTGCTTAATTATTTCTAGTTTTTCTTTCAAATCGCTCAATATCGGCTGTTGTTGAGTGGAGCGACTTCTTCTCCTTTTCTCTCATAGTGGTGTTCCTTATGGTTCTGTCTTATCTCCCTACTTTTTTGTGATTCCTACTTTTCATAATATCTTCTCACCCCTGAGCATTAACTTATCCCTCATTGCGATGGACTTCGGACCTTCATTCTCAAAACTCATTTTCAATTTTGCTCCCATTCTTTTTACTTCTTAGAATGCCTCTCCGTCCTCAATCTTTTCGTTTCTCTATTCTCGGCCGATTTTGATAGGAATTTCCGGATGGGGTCGTCCCAAACCTTGTGAATTCAATTCTTTAAAAACGTCAACTTCTACAAATCTCACTCTCTAATACACTTTCCAACTTTATTATCTCATTCCATGGTTCTCCCGTCTCTCTCATTGACAATATAACATCTTGGCCCTTAACATAACCAAAAGATGTCTTGGAAACCTCCATCAAACAACGGTGTAGGACCGGCCAAAAAACTCGGAGTCTGTTTTAGACTGCGGACTGTTTTTTCTTCTCTCAAAGTTACTCCAGCACTATACAGGACTCATCCGCCTTGTATGGCGGCAGTACTACTGTCATATTTTGGGCTCTGGTTTCACCGGCTTTTGGATAGGGTTGAGTCAAAGCCGAAAGGCTATTAAACTTTCTGTCTTTCCAGCTTCACGTAGATCTCTCTATCTTGCGAGCCAATTTGTGCTTTATTTCTTTTCATATAGTACCGCAGTGGCAGGTGCTCGAGGGAATTTTCCACCCCCGCGTTCCACCACCTTTACGTCGCCCTCGTTACACTAGGGATGCTGTGTCTGCACATGAGTTTTGTGCTGTTTGGTAACCCGGCTAGTTCGATGTTGGTGCTTCCTTCTTTCCTTGCCACCTCTGTTTGTGGAATTCTCTTCCATCTTCTGTGTTTCCTGCTGAATTTAATGCTCTTCACTTTTAAAATAAAAGGTTCCTTTACGTAATTCATGCCCAGCATTTCACACCCACGACTCCAAAATAAACGCATCCCAGTTGACTTCTGAGGCGTGCCAACACCCCCTCCTTGAATAGGGCCTGCCCTGAGTGGTGGTGACAACTTAAATAATATATATATATATTATATAATAATATCCCTACTATATATATAATATATATATATCTTAAGTATAATATATATATAAATATATTACTAGATAAATATATATATATATATATTATATATTATATGGCCAATTCTTGAAAGCAGGCCCATAAAAAGTACTTGAACAGCAAAAGCCACGCCAAATATTGCAAAACATGCCTGTATCAATTTATAATTAACGTACTTGAAGCAACAATTATTTAAAAATATGTTCTTTATATATATATTATTATATATTATACTATATATATATTATATTACTATATATATATAGTATATTAATATATTCATCAGGCGGGTGCGGGGGGGGCTGAGGGGGCCTGCAGCCCCCCCGAAATTATCGACAGTAAATTTTTTCAGCAGGAAACAAACTCAATATATATATAATATATTAAAATATATATATATATACTATAGTAATAATTATAATATATATATATTACATATATATATTGTTACAATATATATATAGTAGAAAGTAACAATAGTAGATAGAGAGTTACCTATTAATATATTTATATAATTATATATATAAATATAAATATCTATATCTGATACGTACAATTTCTTCATATATAATATAGTATATAATATTATATTATACTATATATATATTATATAAGATAATATGAAGCACTTATAAGAAAACAATCGATATTTAATTTTATTCAAAGTAAAGCACTCAAGATTAAAAAAATGTGAAGGGAAAATAGAGTGAAAAACTGGAATGTACCATAATTGAACTACATGTTTATAGTAGCCATCAATCTTGCCATTTAAAGGGGCTCAAGTGACTACTGGACGTATTGAACTTATCAACCACAGCTGAAAATGGCAGAAAGAAATTTTAGAAGCCTTCTTAGGTTTTCGAGCAAATGGAGGTGACCAGGTTTTGAAAAACCACTTACTTCTATTCGTCCAAAATTCATGGCTATACGAGTCCGATGATACAGAAAGGAATCATACAGTCATTTAGTCAGCTAAACAAAGGGAAAATAGTGGAAGAGGTTAGATTAAAAACAATTTTTTTCAGTATTTGCTGATGAAGCAACGGATATTTTTCAAACAGAACAGTTTTCACTCTGTGTAAGGTACGCGATTGATGATGATGGAGGTGATACTCCTTTTACTTTAAGAGAGGATTTTTTTCATTTGTGCTCGCGTTTATGATTGATCTCGCAGGGAAAACACCAATGGCAAATGCTAATTTTGGGGAGACTCGCTATCTTGGTTTAAAACTCGAAATTTTAAGAGGCCAAGTGACTTTTTTGCCTTCTTTTTTCTTTTTTTTACGATGAATGGCGAATTCCGGGGAGTGCAATCTGTTATTCGGAACACAAATCAAATAAAGCTCTAACACAAATTGGTTAAACAACATTTTACTCCCTTTCTGGAAACAATCTCACATATTATCAGGGCAATCGAAACGTCTTAGAGATTCATCTCTGCAAAATGCATTTTTCTTTCCGATCCAGTCCGAAGCGCACAGAAAACTTCATGGAGATTAAAATAAAAGTTTTCTAAGAACCAAAATAACAAGAGGATCAAAAAGAATTGCGAGACCAGATATTAGGAGCCTGACCAAATCTTGCTGCCTCAAGCGGACTGCTGATACTTTGCTGCTTCATTGGAAAGAAAATAAAAGAAGCCTGGTGAATTATCAATCGAAAGCTACTTTGTTGTTAAAATTCAATCAGTAATTCGAATTTTATAATAACATTATTCGCTTTTTAAGTAAATTGTTTTGGAATAACCTGACACCTTGTCAGAAACCGTTACAGAGGAGTTCCATTTGGACATGTCAGCTTCAATAAACTTAGTGAAAGACATTATTCAATTTCTCGAAAAAAGATAGACAAAATGCAGACAAAGGGTTTAAAACCATATTCACACAAGCTTAAAAATGTATGCGACAGCTTTAGTTATTGAAATAACAATTCCAAGAACTACGAATTCCAGAAACATCGTTGTAATGTGCCTACATCAGATCCCGAACCATATTACCGCATCGTCAGTTTTATTCACGTATTATTGATGATCTGAGTATTTTCTGACTGATCTATTTCTCTCACATGAAACCACTATCATTTCATACAGTATAGTGCAATGTACCTTCATAAGCATATTTTGAAAAAAAAGGCATCCTCTATTTATAAGGAGACACTTCGACACCTCACGGAGGACCACTAATAGGAGAGTGGTGTCTCTGGCAACGTAAATGTGCTAGAAATGAAAAACCAAAAAAACGGCGCGATTGGTGCTTTGCTAAGTGTGACAAGAGGAGGCTTTCTTAACATTGCAACTTCAGACTGAATATTCGCAGTATTCCTGCTATCCACGCAACAGTAGAAATGAACCTTATTCGACATTAAGGACGTCTGAAAACGTATTACGGGATAGTGTGGGTTGTGGAAGAGGATCAGCATATACATGCAGGTCTTGCGTTTACTGCTCAAATCCATTGAAGATCTCCACGAGCGTCAGCAATCGAAAATATTTGAATCACGCTCAGTCAAAAAGCCAAGGAAACAGAAATTTGACCTTATAAAACGATGGTAAGTTTCTCGAGATTACACACACACCTACACCACACACACACACACACACACACAACACACACACAATATATATATATATATATATATTAATATATATATTATATATAATTATAATATATAATATATATATATAATATATATATATTATATATATAATTAAATTATATTAATGGTTAAGCATTTTTATTATTATATATTACTATATATATATAATATAGTATGATATCATTATATATATATATATATAATATATATATAGTGGTATATACATAAGAGGTTACAATTTCCAGAGATATATAGTTTTAACTATTTAATGTATTTCATTGGAATAAAGTGCAAGACAATGGAGAGAAAAATACGAAGAATAAGGGCATGAAAAAAATTAACAAATTTAATATATATTACTATATTAATATATCGATATATAAGTATAATAGATACTAATAATGTAGTGTCTATATATAATATATAATATATATTATATATATATATATATATATATAGTATATATATTAACTGAGATTTCTTTTTTCAGTTTCAAAATGCTTTTCTACTCTGTGTAGTTTCTAAAACAGTTTTCTGATTAGATATTTACTGACAGTTTAATAAAAACTAATACAGTAAATACCATCGGGTGGATACAATAGCATAATTAAATTGAGCTAAATAAAATTGTTTAAAGAAACTGTAAAATAATTTCTATGCTATTTCATTGTCATTTACATTCTGTTTATCGATGATATCTTTCATTTTTCTTATGTATTATTATTATTATTATTATTTGATTATTATTATTATTATATATTATTATTATTTTATTGATTAATTGATTAATTATTATTTAAAATTTATGACTAAATATAGTAAAGTTAATTAAATATTACGTTCTGAAAATTTAATAAAACTCGTCGAACAAAAATAACTTTAAAAAAGAAATGTTATATTTTACACAAAATGTCGAACGCCAAAATCAAAAGCCTCACACTATTCTTAGCCTAGCTTTAATAAAATTGTGTTGCAAAGGTGTAAGAAATTTAGAAAAAAGGTAGAAAAATATCATTGCCTGCCGTATCTAGATTTGCCTATATAAATATTACTATCTTTACTACTATTCCTATATATATATATATATATATATGCTATATAGGGTATAGGTTATATATATTATATATATATAATACATATATATACTAATTATGATATATTTATTATATATATATAATAATATATATATATATTTTATAATAGCTATTATATATATATATACTTCATATATATATATATATTATATTACTAATTTACTCTATATAGTTATATATATATATATATATTATTACTCATTATATATATAATATATATATATATAATAGAAGGCCTATTTATATATTTATTTAAAAGCCCTTTTACAACAGTCTCATAAGATAGTTTAAAACGTAGGCTTTCGGCCGCTAATTTTGTCGACCCTCTTCCAGCGACGTTGTTCATTTTGAAGACTAACTAGACAAATTATTAAAATTCTTGCATAAACAAAAGAATTTAAACATAACGAAACAGTAAAAAAAAAAAAAATCGGCGATATGAAAAATAAGTTTTCTTAAAATTTAAGCTTAGAATGCTTTACTATTTTGAAAAATGGCCCTGATAGGTACAGTAGGGAATGTTGTTAAGTGTAGGAGGATTGAATATATTTTTCCTTTTTGGAAGTTAACAGTCTCTCTCTCTCAAAAGAATCTTCAAACCTCCAACTCACTTAAAATCCACCACTATGAATATATATATATAGTATATTCAATAACTATATTATTTTTTAATAATAAGTATATATGTAGTAGTAATATATATATATATATATATATATTAGTGTGTTATGATATATATATATATATTATATATAGCATTAGTATAGTATAGGTAGTATACTAGTATATATAATATACATATAGTATATATAACTTATATATATTATTTATTATATGATATAGTATATATATAATTATATATTAAATATATATAGATATATATATGTAGGTATTTATTACAATATATAGCTAGGTATGAGTATACTATATTATAATATACTTATTGAATCGTGCCACAGTTGCGCTATGGCCCTTATATTAATTAATTATATTATATATAATATATATTATATATATATATATATATTTTATTTTATATCATATACTGTATTATAGATAACTACATATATATATATATAGTCTACATTCTACACCAACTAGGCTACTACAAATGTGCGGTTCCCCTAACTAACCCGTGTTATATCTCCCCATATATATATATATTATATATATATAGACTAATATAAGTATATCTCTATATATAATATAGAGAACATAACATTACAAGATAGTGATTGAATATCGTAAATAATAAGAAAAAATTAGAAACGTCTTCTTTCATTAAAATTTTCTCTAATTGATTCAAGGAAATACCGAAAAGCAGATGAGCAAAAGTCAAAGAGAAAGGAAAATAGATCCTTCCTCATTCTCGAGTCATTAAGTATTTAACCAAAGCAAAAACTTATATAGTAAATAAAAGGTCGACAAAAAAAAAGAAAAGAAGTGAAGATAGAGAATGTGAGAGAGAGAGAGGAGACATTAAGCGACGTCATTGGTCATATATTATATTTTATTATTATTATTTATATATTTATATATTTTATATATTTATATTTATATTAATAATATATAATATTATATATTTTTTATAATATTATTATATATATATTTATATATTATATATTATATATATATATATTATATATCATTTAGCGACTAAATATACTCTCCACACACTATCTTACTATACTATACGTTCGTCTATTTTATATGTTATATAATATAATAATTTCATATATATTACTATAGTAACTATTATGATATACATATAATTTCCAACACGTGTAGTATATACTGACTTATACACTATCATATACTATCGGATTTCTAAGTTACAAAAAGCCTTTTTTGGGGAGAAAGGCACAGTATACGAGGTATTTCTGAGTAGGTACTTAGAGAGTCGTAAGTAATTTGGTATATAGATTGACGATTAATTGAACAAGTAACAATTCCTTCCTCAGCCGGTCACAAAGTTTAGGGCTAGATTCTAAAAGTGATGAGTATTATCTGTACTGTAACTTACTAGGCTTAACATGACAGAATTTTCGAAGATACTACCATCTTCTGTTGTTAGCTAGCTTCTTTAGAGCCTGTGAATACTTTGAGATTGGTTGAAGATTGAAGTGAGGGTAAATATATATGCGCTGTTTGGGACATATATGTGCCGATTGGACTATTTTATGCATGCCTTCTCTATTAGTAATTTTGAAACCTTGGGAGAGAGATCACCAGGACGACGAATGTGAGTGTCGAGATAAGGAGAAGGAGAAGCAAATCTGCGCGTATACAGCATATTTATCCATATAGTTGGAGTCTCGCTCGGAGAGAATATATTCAAGTTTGATTACTTTCTTGTTATTCCCCAAAGATAGTTAACGGATCTTCGCAAAACGATTTTATATTTATCTGTTGAGTTGGATATTTTGAGCTGGCGACTTCTCTAGTTAGAGACATATTAACTGGTTTGCGACTGTCAAATTAAATCTTGGTCGACTTTACTCACAGACTTCTATAGCTGGATGGTAGACGAATCTGTCTCTCTCAGATATATGATAACGCACGAAATTTTAGAATCTGATACATAAAATCTATCAGTCTCAAAGTTATTCTACTGAATAGAATTCCTATGACTATCTGATTTTGTTTATATATAACGCCTCTTTTATACTCTCTCTCTCCATTTATTTTTTCTTAACCTCTTGGAATAACTTGGGATCTTTGTCTTTATCCTGAAAGTCTTTCATTATTAGCACGGAGACTCAATCCGAATGTTCAAAGGCACATATTTTACGAGAGATTTTATTCGTGTCGAAGACGTCGAACATTTAGAATCATTCTTTTCTGTGTTATTGGAATCAATCAGGTATATGAAAAACCAAGCCCGAATAAAATTCGCGTGTTCATAGCAGCCCTATCAGAAGAATTTAAAAAAATTTATACGTTTACACATCATACAATCTATAGCACAATAGATTGTATTTTAATAATAATAATTCAATTACATCCATTTTTGAATAAATTACTGATCATTATACTGATTCTGTAATCGCTTACTATTCGTTATGTTCATCTCCCTCAATGATCGTAATTATGCAATGTATATATATATAGCACTCGTGAGACTCTCTCATATATATACTCAGTCTCTGAACTGTGAGGACCGTACTCATCTAGACCGTGATTCAATGTTTCTTGCATATAGGGAGATACCAGTGCCATGATGTGAAATGATTCTATAATAATATGGTAATGAGTGAGAAACAACCATATTTATGTTGATTATAAAATTTTTTCAAATTACATTCATCACCCGACTGATAATCTATTCTAGCATGACTTACACGTTAACTTCGCTCCATAGTGCTCTTCCGTGATTAATCCCACGCTATTCGATCCTCACCTATGCACTGAATATTATATCTTTACCTATCATTAATTTTTCTCTTATCCCTCACCTCCATAATTATATCAGCTTTGTACTCCCTTGAATTGTCAGATAAGCCCTTATACTTCCACCACTGTTAACTACACCTGACCATACTAATACCATTACTATATACTCAACCCTCACGGAGGTATATATAATAGATATATTATTATATACCGTATATAAAAATATATATATTACTATTTATATATATGTATTTAATATATTGTAATATGATAAGTATAATAAAAATATTTATATTAAGTATATAATATATTAATACTTTATATATATAATATATAGATATATATTATATATATCATAAACCGAAAGGTATTCTGCCTTTGATATTTTTAATGAATTGGCCCAAAAGTAACGTAATACCATTTTAATATTCTAAAGCATTATATCCGGAATTAACGGAATCTTCTAAAGTGAATCTGATATTTAAAAGGTTATCTTCATTCAATGTATAATAGTATATATATAGTATTATATAAGACCCTAATCGTGTCTCCACCTTAATATATTATATATAATATTATATATATAATATATATAATATACTATATAATAAAAAACACTATACGATCATCAAATTATAATATAAAAACCAAAGCTAACTATATAGTTTACAACACCTACTTTTTCATATCTATTTCGCCACAATACATAGTAATATACTCAGTGTCAATATGCTTAGTTATAATATTCTAAACACAATTAATAAATGATTAGATTTTTTCCCTGAGTACGAATATTAACACATATTATTATAATAAACATTCATGCCTATTAACTTGTTACAAAATAATTACATACCTATTATAGGGAGAGCTTGAACAAGTCTTCAAACACAGTCTATGATCCTTAATCTCTTTCATCTACAAGCTCAATCAGTGGACTTTCATAAGAACTCAAACCACTAATAAAATTATTATTCAGTTGAAGTGTTATAATGATTATAGATTGGATACTTCAGTTTGGAATTTTGAAAGTTCTTTTGGAATTCATCCTCGACCAGGACGAAACTTCTTGACCTTGCAAACTGACCTTAAATGAGCTGAAATATAATAGTGAATACTCAAAGAAGAAGGGTCTATATAGTTGAGTAAATTTAGATATGATTGATGGTCTTGTAAATATGTCAAATGTGTGTGATCTTTATTTAATTTGATTGGTGATAATACTTAATATCTTTACCGTTCCATTTTTGTTACCCAATCATGACTTCTAATCTCTGATGTTACTGTCCCAACTCCTCATATATCCTGCCAGATAATTATTATATGAGAATAACAAAAATAAAGAGGGTCTATGGTCAATTGCATTTCAGTTAATTATAGTAAATATATAAATAACTGTAATAAACTGTAGGGGTTGCATATCCTTTTCATTTAAGTTCTAATCGAAGCTGTTTGTCAAGGGAAATCAACTTACTCGCACCCGTCTCGCTAACTGATTTGATGAAAGTAGATGTACGAACGTCGTAAGTCCCTCCTCTATCAGAAGTGTATGTTCCGAAACATCTTAAACTTGTGTTACTCTCGGGACATGTTAAAAAAGCCCAATAACATAAAACCGACATAATCGTATTTTTCAGCCGCCCGGTCATTAAATACTTATAGCGCCAATATGGTAGCTCATAAGATAACTAGTAATATGTGAGTGTGAGTATTATAGTTTAATATAATAGGTATTAATTATCATAATATTATATAACATATATAGAAAGTCCATATATTACGGTAATATAGTATAATAGTATAGTGGATAGAGTAATAGAGGTAACCGTAGTTTAGGTAAAATAATAATCGACATTCACAGTAGTGGGAGATGATGTAGATATAAATGATGATATATATTAATATTAAGTGATTGAATATAATACCATTATATAGCTTAGATCCTGCGAATTACTGCTCTGTCTGATCTTGTCTGATCTTGTCATGTCTGTAATGTACTGGTTTCTAGTCGAGCTGTTCATGGTACTGTCTTGTCTGTCTGTCTGTCACATTGTTTTCATTGTCATATTATTCTGTCTGTCATGTCTTTGAATATAATCATGAGTCTTGAATCTATTCTCATAAATTTTCATCGCTACTCTCTTTGACTCTTGTTTCTGAAACTCTGTTCTTTCTTTCTCTCTCTGCTCTCTCCTCATTCTATTCTCTCTCTCTCTCTCTCCTCTCTATCACTTCCTTCTTTTATCATCTTATCTTTTATCACTACTTATCATTTCCTCTTGTCAACTCTTATCACTTATCTTTTATCATCTTATCTCTTATCACCACTTATCATTTATCATTTCCTCTGGTCAACTCTTATCACTTATCTTTTATCATCTTATCTCTTATCACCACTTATCACATCTTTTTTATTACCTCTTATCTTTTGTCAACTCTAATCCCTTATATTTTATCATCTTATTTCTTATCAACACTTATCACTTTTCT